>PVIY010007554.1:0-81475 GCA_004026745.1 Myrmecophaga tridactyla | reverse complement strand
TTCAGGACATCATTTCATCTTACTGTTGCATAATATTCCATCATATGTATATACCACATTTCGTTTATCCCATTATCTATTGAAGGACACTTAGATTTTTTCCATCATTTGATGACTGTGAATAATGCTTCTGTGAATATTGCTGTTCAAATGTTTGTTTGTGTCACTGCTTTCAGTTTTTCTGGATATATACCAAGTAGTGGCATTGCAGGGTCATAGGGCAATTCAATGTTTAGTTTTCTAAGGAACTGCCAAACTGCATTACAGCAGCTGTACCATTATACATTCCCACCAACAGTGTATAAGTGTCCCAATTTTTCCATATTCAATATTTATAGTTTCCTGTTTAATAGAAGACATTCTTATAGGTTTCTGGCACTTTTCTTGGCACTGGTTCTTATTTTTAGGTTTTTGACCCACTTTGAGTTAATTTTTGTATAGGGTGTAAGGTAGAGGTCCTCTTTCATTCTTTTGGTTATTTTGGTTAGGTGGTATCTCGTAGTCTTGATCTGCATTTCCCTTATAACTAATGAAAATGAGCATCTTATGCTTTTTAGCCATCTGTATTTGCTGTTCAGAAAAATATCTATTCATATATTTAATCCATTTTATAATTAAGTTGTTTGTTCTTCTGTGGTTGAGTTGTATGACTTCTTTATATATACAGAATATCAAACATTTATCCAATAAGTGATTTCCTAATATTCTCTTCCATTGATTTGGCTGCCTCTTCACCTATTTAAAAAAGTCTTTTGAGGCACAAAAGCATTTGATTTTGAGGAGTTCCCATTATCTATTTTTTCTTTGTTGCTTGTGCATTGGGTATAAAGTTTAGGAAGCTACTTCCTATTACTAGGTCTTGAAGGTGTTTCCCCATATTTTCTGCCAGGAATTTTATGGCACTGGTTCTTATTTTCAGGTTTTTGATCCACTTTGAGTTAATTTGTGTATAGGGTGTAAGGTAGAGGTCCTCTTTCATCCTTTTGGCTATTGTTATCCAGTTCTCCCATGCCCATTTATTGAAAAAACTATTTTGTCCCAGTTCAGTGGATTTGGGGGCCTTATCAAAGATCAATTGACCATAGATTTGATGGTCTGTTTCTGCATTCTTGATTTGATTCTTTTGGTCAATACTTCTTCAATCTTTATGCCAGTATCATGCTATTTTGACCACTTGGATTTATAATAAACTTAAAATCAAGAGGTATAATCCTTCCACTTTGTGCTTGTTTTTCAGGATATTTTTAGCTACTTGAGGTCTCTTTCCTTTCCAGATGAATTCAATAACTGGTTTCCTAGGTCTTCAAAGTAGTTTATTGGAATTTTGATTGGTATTGCATTGAACCTTCTCTAGTTTGCTAGCTGCCGGAATGCAATATACCAAAAATGAAATGCCTTTTAAAAAGGGGAATTTATTAAATTGCTAATAGTTCTAAGACTGTGCAAATGTCCCAATTAAAGCAAGGCTACAGAAATGTCCAAACTAAGACACCAACAAGAAAGGCCAATATAGGTCAGGGTTTTACCTTCACTCAAGAAAGGCCAATGAAGGTTAGAGTTTTTCTCTCAACTGGAAAGGCACATGGTGAATTCTTCTAGCTTCTTTTCCAGGCTTCTTGCTTCATGAAACTCTTCCAGGGGCATTTTCCTTCTTCATCTGCAAAGGTCTCTGGCTACATGGGCTCTTATGGTTCTCATGGCTTTCTTGCAGCTCTGTATCTCTCTCCCAAATGTTTCCTCTTTTAAAGGACCCCAGTAAAGTAATCAAGCCCCACTTGGAATGGGTGGAGTCACATCTCTCTCTAATAACAGGTTAATACCCACAACTGGGCGAGTAACATCTCTGTGGAGATAATCTAATCAAGTTTCAACCTATTGTACTGAATAGGGATTAAAAGCAATGGCTGCTGTCACAAGCTTGGATCAGAATTAAAACATGGCTTTTTCAGCACAAACCTGGATATCAATTTGGAATTGACATCTTAACAATATTTATTCTTCCTGTCTATGAACAGGGAATGCCTTTCCACCTATTTAGATCTTCTTTTATTTAAGCAATGTTATATAATATATTTTCCCTATACAGGTCCTTTACTTCCCTAGTTAGATTTACTCCTAGGTACTTGGGTTTTTTGGTTGCTATTTTAAATGGAATTTTTCCTTATTTGTCTCCTCAGTAAGGTCATTACTTGTGTATAGAATCTTTACTAAGTTTTTCACATTAATCTTATATTCTGCCACCTTGCTGAATTTGTTTATTAGCTCAAGAAGCTTTGTTGTAGATTTCTCAAGATTTCAAGTATGGTATCACATCATCTGCAAATAATGAAAATGTTATTTCTTCCTTTCCAATTTGGGTACCTTTTATTTCATTGTCCTGCCTTATTACTCTAGCTAGAACTTCTAGTACAATGTTGACTAATAGTGGTGTCAGTGGGTGTCCTTGTCTTGTCCCTGATTTTAGAGGGAAGGCTTTTAGTCACTCACCATTGAGTAAGATGCTGGCTGTGGGTTTTTCATAATGCCTTTTATTATATTGAAGCAGATTCCTTTCATTCCTACCTTTTGAAGTGTTTTTATCTGAAAAGGATGTTGAATTTTGTCGAATGCTTTTTCACCTTCAATAGAGAAGATCATGTGATTTTTCCCTTTTGATTTGTTAATGTGCTGTGTGACATAGACTGATTTTCTTGTGTTGAACCACCATTGCATTCCTGGTATAAATCCCACTTGGTCATGCTATATAATTCTTTTAATATGTCATTGGATTTGATTTGCTAGTATTTTTGTTGAGAATTTTTGCATTTGTTTTTGTTAGGGAAATTGGCCTGTAGTTTTCCTTTCTTATAGCATCTTTACCCACTTTTGGTATTAAAATGATGTTAGCGTCAAAAGATATGTTAGGTAGTGCTCCTTTTTCCTCAAATTTTGTAAGGATTTGGGCATGATTGGTGTTACATTTTTTTGAAATGTTTGATAAAATTCCCCTGTGAAGCCATCTGGCCCTGGGCTTATATTTGTAGGAAGATTTTTGATGGCTGATTGAATCTCTTTACTTGTGATTGGTTTGTTGAGATCTTCTATTTCTTCTCAAGCAGTGTTGCTTGTTTGTGTGTTACTAGGAATTTGTCTGTTTCAGCTGAGTTTTCTAGTTTGTTGGCATATATTGTTCATAGTATCCTCTTACGATTTATTTTTATTTCTTCAGAGCTGTGTAACAACCTCCCACTCATTTCTGACTTTATTTGCATCCTCTCTCCTTTCTTCTTTATCAGTGTAGTTAAGGGTCCATCAATTTTATTGATTTTCTCAAAGAACCAACTTTTGGTTTTATTGATTCATTCTATTGCTTGTTTGTTCTCCAATTTACTCAGTTCTGTTTTTATCTTTTTTATTTCTCTTATTCTATTTGCTTTGAGATTAGTTTTGCAGTTTTTTTCTCTAGTTCCTCTAGTTAACCAGTAAAATCCTTGACTTTTGCTCTTTCTCTTTTTTTAATATAGATATTAAAGGCAATAAATTTTCATCTCAGCACTGCCTTTGCAACATCCCATAAGTTCTCATATGTTGTATTATCATTTTCATTTCCTGATAGTTACTAATTTCTCTAGTGATTTCTTCCTTGACCCATTCGTTGCTTAAGAGTGCATTATTTAATCTCTATGTATTTGTGAAATTTCTGTTCTTTGGTGGTTATTGATTTCCAGGTTCATTCCATTGTGATTGTTGAAAGTGCTGTGATTAATTTCAGTGTTTTTAAATTAATAAAGACCTGTTTTGTGCTCCCAGTATATGATCTATCCTGCAGAACATTCCATGAACACTAGAAAAGAATGTATATCCTGGTATCTTGAGGTGTAACGACTATATATGCCTGTTACTTCTAATTCATTTATCAAATTATTTATGTACTCTGCTTCCTTGTTGATCCTCTATCTGGTTGTTCTATCTATAGAGAAGAGTGGCATATTGAAGTCTACCACAATTATTGTTGAAAGGTCTATTTCTCCCTTCAGTTTTGCAAATGTTTGCCTCATATACTTTGGAGCTCTTGATAGGGAGCATAAACATTTAGGATTGTTATTTCTTCTTGGTGTGTTGTCCTTTTTATTATTATGCAGAGTCCTTCTTTTTCTCTTATGATGTCTTTTCATCTAAAGTCTATTTGTCTGATATTAGTATAGCTAATCCTCCTTTCTTTTGGTTACAGCTTGCCTGGAACTTCTTTTTCCATTCTTCCACTTTCAATCTATTTGTATCCTTGGGTCTAAGATGAGTCTCTTATAAGCAACATATAGATGGATCTATTTCTTAATCCATTCTGCCAATCTCCATCTTTTAATTGGTGAGTTTATCCTGTTAACATTCAACGTTATTACTGTAAAGCAGTTCTTGAATCTACCATCTTTTCCTTTGGATTTTATTTGTAAGATCTATATATTATTTTCTGCCTTTCTCTTTTTATCCTTTAAGTTACCCTTTTACCCTTCCTTACTGGAACTTCTCAATTCTATGCCCTCCTCTATACCACCTTCTCCAATCTTTTTGTTTTTTTTTCATCTGACAGAACTCCCTTCAGTATTTCTTGTAGGACTGGTCTCTTGTTGATAAATTCTCCCACAATTTGTCAGTCTATGAAAATTGTAATCTCTCCCTCGCTTTTGAAGGACAATTTGGCTGGTTACAAAATTCTTAGCTGGAAGTCTTTCTCTTTCAGGTTCTCAAATATATCGTGCCTCTGCATTCTCACTTCCATGATGTCTGTTGAGTAGTCTGAACTAAGTCTTAAGTGGTTTCCCTTGTATGTAGTAGATTGCTTTTCTTTTGTCACATTTAGGATTTTCTGCTTCTCTTCAACATTTGACAGACTGTTAAGTATGTGTCTTTGAGTACACCTATTTGTATTTTTCTATTTGGGGTTTGTTGGGAATCTTTGATTTTTATAATTTTGTCTTTTATAAGGGTTGGGAAATTTTCCCCCATTAACTCCTCAACTAATCTTCCTAGCCCTTTATTCTTCTCTTTTCCTTCTTGAACTTCTCAAATCATCAAATCACTGATGATTCTTCTATTTGTGCACATCATTTTCTTCATCATTTCCCTGAGATCCAATTTAAATTTTTCTATATTTTTGCCATTTGTAGTTTTGTGCATTCAAAATCAATTATCCTGTTCCCTAGTTCGCGTATTCTTTCTACTGCCTCTTCAAATATGCGGTTGTATGTCTCTAGAATATCTTTTAATTTTGTCTACAGTAACTTTCATCTCTGTGATACTTGCTATTTTTCTATTTATCCTTTCAAATTCTTCTTTCTGCTTTTCCAGTGTCTTCCTGATATCTTTTATGTCATTAGCCAACCCTTTGAATTTATTTAGCAGAATTGTATGAATATGTTTGATTAGTTGTTCCAAAGTCTGTATCTCCTCTGGTGTTTTAATTTGGTCATTATGCTAGGCTATATCTGTCTGCATCTTCATATGTTTGCAATCTTCTGTTACATTCAAGGCATTTAATTACCCTGATAGGGTTACTTTGGAAGTTGATTTCCCTCAGTAGTCTAATATTTTGTAGTTGCAGAACAGGCATGGGGCAAGACATGGGGCATGGAGTGGGGCATGGCAAAGAGCTAGGTGTGGGGCTGGGGCACTATTCTGGTGCCTGGGAGCACAGGGTGCAGGGTGTGGGGTTGTGAGGGTGCAGCCCAGGAGCCACAGGAGTGAGGTGCAGCTCAGACAGGCCATGACATGCAGGAGCAAGGCATGGCATGAGGGCCACAGAGGCAGGGCGTGGCAGGCATTCCACTCAAACAGTAATCAAAAAACATCAGGAATAGTCTTACTAATATCAGACAAAATAGACTACATGCAAATCTTTTAAAAGAGTTAAAGGAGGACAATATATATTAAAAAATGACACAGTCCACCAAGAAGAAAGAACAATCATAAATATGTATGCACCAAACCAGGGTACCCCAAAAATGCATGAGGCAAACACTGGCAAAACTGAGGGGAGGAATAGATACCTCTACAATAATAGTAGAAACTTCAACATACCACTCTCATCAATATATAGAACATCTAGACAGTGGATCAAGATATTTAATAATATGATAAAAGAATTAGACCCAATAGGTATACACAGACCATTGCACTGCAAAATAGCAGAATGCACATTCTTCTCAAGTGCTTATAGATTATTCTCCAGGATAGACCATGTTTGGTCAAAAAGAAAATGTGTCAATAAATTGCAAAATTCTTAAATTATGCAAAGCTCTTTCACTCATCATAATGGAATGAAGCCAGAAATTAATAACAGGAAGAGAACCGGAAAATTCAGAAATATATGGAGGTAGAACTACACACTTAAAAAATCAGTGGGTCAAAGAAGAACTTATAAGAGAAATCAGTAAATATCTCAAGACAAATAAACACAAGAACACACCATACCAAAACTTATGGGATAAAGTGAAGGCAGTGCAGAGAGGAAACTTTAAAGCCCTAAGCCTTACATTTAAAAAGAATGAAAGCTAAAGTCAAAGACGTAACTGCACACATGGAGGAACTAGAAAAATAACAACAAAATAATTCCAAAGCAAGTAAAAGGAAAGAGATTACAAAGATTAGAACATAAATAAATGATTATGGAATAAAACAGTAGAGAATATCAACAAAATCAAAAGTTGCTTCTTTGAGATTATCAATAAAATTGCTAAACCCTTAGCTACAAAGACAAAGAAAAAGAAAGATAATAAATTAAAACATAAATCAGAGGGACAACATTAATACCACAGAAATAAAAAAAGCATAAGAGGGTACTATGAACAACTAGATGGTAACAAATAAGATGACATAGGTGAAATAGACAAATTCCTAGAAACACAAGAACAACCTATACTGATTCTAGAAGTTATAGAAGACATCAACGAATTGCTCACAAATGAAGAGATTAAATAAGTTATCACAAACCTCCCAATAAAAAAGCCCAGGACCAAATGGCTTCTTAGGTGGATTCTATCAAAACAAGAACAATTAATTACAATACTGCTCAAACGCTTTAAGAATTTTGAAGAGAAGGGAACACTGCCTAACTCATTCTATTAAGCCAATGTCACCTTCATGCAAAAGCCAGATAAAAACACTACAAGAAAAAAATTGCAGACCAATCTCTCTATTGAATATAGATGTAAAAATCCTAAACAAAATACTTGCAAATCAATTCCAATGACACATTAAAAGAATTATACATCATGATGAATGGGGTTTTATCCCAGTTATGTAAGTGTGGTCTAACACAAGAAAATCAATTAATATAATACACCACATCAACAAATCAAAGGGTAAAACCACATGGTCATATCTATTAGCTAATACAAAAAAGGCATTTGATGAAATTCAGCATTCTTTCTTAGTAGGAACACTTCAAAAGCCAGAAATGGAAGGAAACTTCCTAAGCATGATGACAGGCATATGTGAGAAACTCACAGCTCACATTGTACTCAGTGGGGAAACACTGAAATCTTCCCCTATAAGATTGGCAACAAGACAAGAATATCTACTGTTACCAATGTTATTCAACATTTTGCTAGAAGTTCCTGCTAGAGTAGTTCAGTAAGAAAAATAAATAAAAAGGAACCAAATTGGAAAGGAAGAAGTTGAACTTTCGTTACTTGCAGAGGACATGATCCTGTATTTAGAGGTCCTGAAAAATCAACAACAAAACTACCACAGCTAATAAACAAATTTAGCAATTTGGTGGGGTACAAGATCCAAATGCAAAAAATACATTTATAATAGCAACTACAAGTATAAAATATCTAGAAATAAATTTAACCAAGGATTTAAAGGACTTATACACAGAAAATGCAAAATCATTGTTTACAGAAATCTGAGAAGACCTAAATAAATGGAAGGACATTTTGTGTCTATGGATTGGAAAACTAAATATCTTTAAGATGTCAATTCTACCCAAATTGATTTACAGATTCAAGGCAATCCCAGTCAAAAGTCCCATAGTCTATCTAGCAGAATTTTGAAAGTCAATTATTAAATTTATTTGGCAGGGTAAGGGCTATAAATAGCTAAAAACTTCTCGAAAATAAAAGAAGTCGGAGCTCTCATACTTCCTGAGTATACAGCATATTACAAAGTTATGGTGGTTAAAACAGCATGATACTTCCATTAAGATAGATATGGTCATCAATAGAATTGAACTGAATGTTCAGAAATCGAAACCTTTCATACCTGTGGTCAATTGATTTTGACAAGCTTGTCAATTCCCTTCAGCTGAGAGAAAGTAATGTCTTCTCCAAATGATGCTAGGAGAACTAGATATCCATATGCAAATGAATGTTATCTCACCCCTTATACAAGAATTAACTGAAAATGGATCAGAGACCTAAATATTAGAGCCAGGACCATAAAATTCCTAGAAGACAATATAGGGAGGCAGCTTCATGACCTTGTGGTAGGCAATGGTTTCCTAGACTTTACACCCAAAGCACAAGCAGCAAAAGAAAAAAAATGGATGACTGGGACTGCCTCAAAATTGAATACTTTTTACTTCAAAGGACTTTGTCAAGATGATGAAAAGGTAACCTACTCAATGAGAGAAGGTATTTAAAACTCATATATCTTATAAGGGCTTGATATCAAGAATATATGAAGAAATCTTACAACCCAACAATAAAAAAATAAGTAACACAACTGAACAATGGGTGAAAGATTTGATTAGATATTTTTCAAAAAGAGGAAATACAAATGGCTAAGAACACATGAAGGGCGGGCCATGGTGGCTCAGCAGGTAAGAACGCTTGCCTGCTGTGCCCAAGGATCCGAATTCAATTCCTGGTGCCTGCCCATGTAAAAAAAAAGAAAAAAAAAGAACACATGAAAACCTACTCATTTTCACTATTAGAGAAATGCAAATCAAACCCACAATGAGATATCATTTCTCACCTATTATAATGACCACTATTTAAAAATGCAGAAAACTACAAGTATTGGAGAGGATGTGAAGAAATAGGGACACTTGGGCAGGCCATGGTGGCTCAGCAGGCAAGAATGCTTCCCTGCTATGCCAGAGGACCCGGGTTCAATTCCCGGTGACTGCCCATGTAAAAAAAAAAAAAGAAAGAAAGAAATAGGGACACTTATTCACTGTTGGTGGAAATATAAAATGTTACGGCCACTGTGAAAGACAGATTGGCAGTTCTGTATAGAACTCTCACATGATCCGGCAATATGAATGTGAACAGACATTTACACACTGATGTTCATAGTGACATTATTCACATTTGCCAAAAGATGAATACAACCCAAGTGGCCATCAACTGATAGACGGATAAGCAAAATGTGCTATTTACATAAATCAAATATTATTCAGCTGTAAGGAGAAACTGAATCCTGATGCATATTATAACATGGATGAAGCTTGAGGACATTATATTAAGTGAAGGAAGCTAGACTCAGAATGATAGACATTGTATGATCTCCCTAATAGGAGCTTAGTATAGTGAACAAACTCAAGCAAATAATATCTAGAAAGAAAGTTCAAGGATGAGACATGTGAACCCTGCTGTGGATGAGGAATGTGTTTAATAGTCTTTCATGAACTAGAGCAAATGTATGTCACTATCACAAGGTGCTAATAATAGGGTAGTATGTGGGAAAATACACCTAAAATAATTTATGTTCTATTGTTTAGACTAATATTTTGTTACTTTTGCATCAACTGGATCAAAGGTACCATGCCAATGCTAAGTGTCAATAACAGGGGATATATGGGAAAATTGTATTTCTTATTTTAGAAAAATGTTACATGTCACAGAAGCAACAAATTTACTTGTCAGTTACACCATTTTACTCTAATGTTTCTCTGCAAATGTATGCATTTCGCTGCAGGTCAGACCTTCACCTTCAGAAAAGTACACTTTAGACAAGAAGTAAGGCAAGTATATAAATTATGATCTACCTGTCAATTAACTTTGTTAAGAATGTAAAGGTGGGACAAGGCCAGGGTTCTTGACTAACAGAGCCCTTTTGGACATCTTGAACCATATATAGCTACATATTTCCATGGAATATAAATGTGTCATAAATTAGTTTTTTAGAACTTTACATCTGTAATAATGAAACTAAGCCTAATAATAATAAAGCCTAAGTTTCACCTCCTGGACACCTACTTATTACTCAAGTGTGGGCTCTCCCCAAACCAAACTCTGCAAATAAACTTACTACCTTCCCCCCTATATGGGACATGACTCCCAGGGATGTGCCTCTTTGGCATGGAGGGATTATTACCATGTACTAATCAGTGATGCCTTTGAAGAAAGACCTGGATCAAAAGGTAGAAATTTAAATAAAATAGAGTTCCTATCATTAAGAGAGTTCAAATAGATTTGGGTAGTCATTCTGGAGGTTACTTTAATGCAGGTTGTTCTAGTTTGCCAGCTGAAGGAATGTAATATACCAGAAAGAGAATGGCTTTAAAATAGGGGAATTTAATAAGTTGTTAGTTTACAATTCTAAGACTGAGAAAATGTCCCAATTAAAGCAAGTCTATAGAAATGTCCCATCAAAGACATCCAGGGAAAGATACCTTGCTTCAAAAAGGCCAAAGAAATTCAGGGTTGGTCTCTCTCAAGTGAGAAGGCACATGGCGAACATGGTCAGGGTTTGTCTCTCGGCTGGAAAGGCAATGGTGAACATGGCATCACCTGCTAGCTTTCTCTCCTGGCTTCCTGTTTCATGAAGCTCCCTGCGGGGCATTTTCCTTCTTCATCTCCAAAGGTCACTGGCTGGTGAACTCTGCTTCGTAGTGCTACAGCATTCTCTGCTCTCTCTGAATCTCCCATTCTCCAAAATGTTTCCTCTTTTATAGAACTTCAGAAACTAATCAAGACTCACCCAAACAGGTGTAGACATGCCTCTACCTATCCAGTTTAACAACCACTCCTGAATGAATCACATCTCCAGGGAGATGATCTAAATACAATTTCAATCATACAATACTGAATAGGGATTAGAAGAAACAGCTGCCTTTACAAAATGGGGTTAGGATTAAAACCTGGCTTTTCTAGGGTACAAACATCATTTCAAACCAGCGCACAGGTCTCAGCCTTATTTCAGGAACTGCCACTGAATGCAAAACCTCAGACAAAACTGCCCTAGGGACATCAGAAAACATAGGCAAGCCACATGGCTACATGAAATCAACACCTTTCTGTGGGCTCTATCTGGGAATCTATGAAAAGCTGTTTCTCCAAAATAATATAGCTATAGTCAATTATAAATCCCACAATCATTATTCTTCTACTTCTTTTCCTCGAACCTTTAATTTTCCATTTACTTGTTTAGTTTGTTTCTCAGAGACTTAAAGCCTCCATACTATGCTTATGCACATTAAGCCCTGAAACCCAGCAGGTAGGCAGTCAATCCTCACTCTCCAGTTCTTCTGGCCTGCCAAGGACAACTGACCAAAAGATAAGGCTGAATCAGCCCCATCCTGAAACAAGGAGTATCTTCAACAACAAGTAAAATAATTCCATTCCTCCAACACATAATTTATATATATTATGTCATCTTTATATATATATATATATATATATATATATATATATATATATATATATATATGTCTCCTCTCAGCTTACAGCAGCCAGAGTGATCATCATCCCAAATCCCTTAAGATTGAGGAATGAAAAAAATAAAGGGGAATTATAACCACTGACTATAGTGGGTTTATTCTTATTGTAGTTATTACCTTGTATAAACTGAATAATTTTTAACATTGTTATAAAGAAAGTGCTATTATCCATTATAACAAATGTTCCACACCGGTATAAGCTGTTGTTGGCGGGGTAGCACATAGGAATCCTGTATTTTATGCATAATTTTTCTGTAAGCCCATAATTTCTCTGATAAAGAAAAAAAAGGTCTGAGGTGGGGTGTATTTGAGAGTGTTGGCTCAGCACTGGGAGAGGTAGTCAAGGAGCAGCTGGACCTGGGCAGGAACTGCAGTGGTAGGTGCAGCTGGGGCCAGTGAGTGGGGCCTGTGGCAGCCCTTTTGTGGTATCAGTGAAGGTGTTAGGTCAGGCAGGGTCACTTCACCCTGCACAGTATGGTTGGCCATGAAGCAAGCTTAGGGCCCAGTAGTAATAAGTTTTCTGAAGTTTGTGAAGATGTTGGTCTTTGGCCCCTAAAACCATACAATGGAACCAGTCAACAGGAGATCTCTCCACATTGGAAAGTATTTATCACAGAAAAATAAAAAGGCACAAGAAAGTAATTCAGACTCTTGGCCTCACTACTAAATAAAGAGCTGTGATATAAATGCATGGAGTAATTGCAGTTAATGCCACAGAGAAGACATGGACTAGTGTGTGTAATCATGGAATCTCTTTGCTAAGCATTACCACCTGCTCTCCTTGATAAGTGAGAGATTGGGTCAGATGAAACACAAAAGAGGTCAACATGCAGCTAAAGCAGCAAGTCATGCTGCTGGAATTTTCCCTGTCATCTTTAGCATCACCAAAATTATTCTGAATGATAATTTAGATTTATTAGCTGTCAGTTTGGAGAACTTGAAGGCTTCTCATCAAATGATGGCTGGCTTGCAGGTGGAGCTGAAGTGCAAGCTGGACCATACCTTGCAGTCTCCCTGGGAGATTGCAACACACTGGGTGGGTTCCTGGGTAGTGTACCCTGAAGAGATATTTGGGCTCAGGAAAATCATTAAAGCTGATATAGGTTTTAAAGGGACACAATTGAAAATCTTACTGATACTTGAAGGAGATCAGAAAATTGTCTTCAAACCTAAGTCGTATAGCTGAGACTATGTTGTAGAAGGGAATCACATGCCGATTATGATAGATACAATGCAGAGGTAGCAGCCTTTCATTTCGACAGTATTCTGGGTTTCTGTCAAATCTCCTTGGTAGTTGACAGGCTTGTTAATCTGCAGAGATCAATCCCGTTGCCATGGAGCAGCTGTTGAGCAGTTTCTGACTACAGAGCACAGCACTCGTTTCTGTTACTGCCGAGAAACAGAACTAGCTAGTGCGGGAGACACAAGCGAGGGATTTGTCACCCTCTGGGTCCCAGATGTGTGGGCTCTGCAGAAAAACCAAAACCCATGGGACAGAACTTACTGAGAGGGCAGATCGGCCAGGTGGGAGATACTGTGAAGAAAAGTGTCCCCTTATGACCCTGGCCCATGCTTTCTGGACATGGCTGACACAGCTATGCTTGACTCCCTGGCTGGCAATGCTGACCTCCATCACTACGAGAGCTTCCAAGATGATGAAGGTGCTGGAATGTTCATCCATGATAATGCCAAAAGCTTTGGGAACCCCTCACTGGATGAGAGAAGCATACTTCCCCTCTATTAGTGTTGCATCATTAGGTTTCCTACCAGGAACAGACTAAACTAAGAAGAGTATGTTGAAGTCTCCCTTAAAATCTGCCACGTTCTATGACCCTATCTCCCAGTGCTCTCCGGGTCTCACCTGGATGCCATGGGCCCACAGCTTCTGAGCGTCCTGGCTACCATGAAGCAGCACACTGACCAGTTTGGGGCGGACTCTGAGCTGGCAGAAGACAGGATGCCTCTTTTAATTCACAGCACAGAATATGTGAAACTTCTTTTTATAAAGCTTGAAAAACAGCACAATTAATTATAAATTGTATCAGATGAATTGCAAATGGTCATCATCAAGTTCTGGTGATAGGAGACAGAGTGGCTTTGTATGCCTTTGGCATTTTCTGTATTTTTGTAGTGGAAAGTAAAGCAAAGACTACAAGTTTCAAACTAAGAGCTATTCCTACTGAATCATCTTCTGGCTTCCTTTTGCTGTATGTGCCCATTCTAGCAGTGGGCCTCGTGGGTATTTTTAATTTCTCATGTCAAACATCAGACTGACAAATGACATTGAATGGATTAATACTGGCATTGTTCCTGGAGTGTGTGCTTTGAGTTAAACCTTACAGTCCTTTCTCCACGATCTCTTGTATCCTTTTTCACCAATATTAGTCAAATTGGAAAGTTAACTGCCTCCTAAGGAATAGTGGAAAATAAACCTTGCATTGTATATAAAAAAAAAAAAGATGGGAATAGGTAAAACAAACTGCTGTGATTATTGGTGATGAAATTATGTTTAAAAATTTTTTAAATAACTGTACCCAGAGAGCTTCATTTACACTTGGATTTGATTTAGATGATTAGATTGTGGACAATATGGTGATACCTTAGTGGGATGAGTTGCTGAGGAACTTGGAAGACAGTACATGTATTTACATGTGGGAAGGGAAGGAAACATTGACACTGGAGGACCAGAGGTGGACTGGGGTAGACATGCTCTAAGATGGCCCCCATGACTCCTGATTCAGGGGATTGATGCCTTTTTAAACTTGTTCCCCTGGAGGCAGTGCCAATAGACTTTGAGAGTAAGATAAAGATTCAAGAAGCATTGAGGAGGTAGAAAGGTCAGAACATGGTTAACCAATTAGAATGTCAAAGGAATGAGAAGAACAAGAATAAAGAGAAGAACAGTTTTATAATGAGGGAATTTGGGTAGAAAACTGAAGTAGCTACTATAACAAGAAAGAGAAAGAGGCCAACTCCGTTAAAAGTTTGGGTAGAACAAGTAATGAAAATAGTTCATTAGATTAGGCAATTAGGAGCTTTGATAAACTTTTGAACCAACAGTTTCTGCAACAATACTAGAATTGAAATGAGATTGTACTTGATATTATAGCCAAAGGAAAGTAAATATTATAGGTAGCAATTATAGTTCTTTCTTTTTTAAATATAGTTCTTTCTTTTAAAAAGATTTAAATTTAACTCCAAATGGGGGTGATTAGATAAAGGGTCGTTTTTCATTTTTGGTTAGTTTCACCATGGCTTCTTTTTATTCGATGGAATATAATTAGTAGAGGAGACAACACTGCAGACAGAGGTGAAGTGACATAATTTAAGAAATAAAGTAATGAAAATGCTGAGAGATATTTCCATGTTCCAGTTTATGAAATGGCTCCATATTTCCAAATCAATATGCTTATATCTAGGAACAATTTTTAATTCATACGGTGGTTAAGTATTATGGACATTAGAAGTAGACTTAAAATAAACTATGCAGTAAAAAGATAGTGCAATGATTTAAGTACCATAGCATAAACAGTGAGATTTCCCATAAATGTGGTTAATTGGACAAGTTGTTGGATGTGTGTAAAGAGTGGGACAGAGATCCTGCTTTTATGGGGCTCACATTCAGTGTATTTTAATCATAGCTAAAATAGTTACAAAATTTCTGAAGTTTTTTTCACTAAAAACTTTACTATGTTTTATTTTCCAAAGGTCCTTTTTTTTTTGTTTGCATGGGCAGGCACCAGGAAACAAACCTGGGTCTGGGGCATGGCAGGCGAAAACTTTGCCTGCTAAGCCACCATGGCTCACCCCAATTTAAATTGATTTTAATAGTTAATATATTCACATTGTAAAAAATGTAAAAGTGGAAAAAATATTTATCTCCCTCCCATCCCTGTTTTCCAGCCACTAGTTCCCTTCTCTGAGGCAATTAGTATTACCAGTCTTATTTTCATTAGAAAAGATAATATAAGCTTACAAAAGAAAATGCTCTCACACACACACATTCACTCACACCCACACACTACTCTACAAGTTGGCAGCATGATATACAGATGGTTAAGTGTCTTTTTACCACACTTAACATCATATCCTTAGAGAGTGTTCCATGTAAGTTTGCAACTAGCATTCACAAATGTCTCTTTTTCCTAATTCATAATATTACTTTGAATGATTGTAACAATGTATTTAATCAGATGGACATTTTGGCTATTCCAATCTTTTCTGAAAATGCTAGAAAAATGTGATATATCATTTCACTTTCAATATTTTCATTTCTCCATTCATTTCAATTCCATTGTATTTACTTCTCTTGTGCTTCACTATGTTTCTTTAGCTCTATTATATGTTTGGCTAATACTAATTCTGAGGTTTGATTTTTCTTTATTTTCCACTTCTTCCTTATACTTAGTAGCTCTTGTTTATTTTCATCATTTTCCTTATTTTATCTTTAAGAGCTGTTTTAGCTCTGCCTTATGCTCTTGTTTAGTAAAGGCATTTACTTTATTCACTTTTTCTTAGTTCTTGACAAAATCTGTAGTCATAGAGTCAGCTCTGTGGCAACAACTTTCTCCTTTTTTGTTTGCTTTTGTTTCTTTTTCACAATCATTAATACCATTTTGATGTGTAGCTCTAGTTCTGATTGTATTTGGATGAATCACTTTTTGAATAAGCAGTGTTTTCCCTTGGTCTGGCTTTTTGCTGCAGATAGCAGCCATGGCCATATTTCAGGGAATTAGAAACATTTTTGAATAAATTATTTGTGGATGCAGTTAATTCTGATTTAGCTTCTCTGTACATATTTTTTATTCTGCTTGACTATTGGTACTGAATGTCTCTCTTCCTCATTTTCTATTAAGTGTAGACTGCTTCCCAAAAACATGGCTTATTTTTATACTTTCTCATTCAGTCCTACTTCCTTTGAATCTCTGAAATAAACCAGGTCCACTCTTGCTGCCAGCTTTTATCCCACATTCTTTCATTGCATCAAGAAAAAGATTTTAGATTGGACCTTCAATTTTTTTTCAACTTGAAATTAATATTCTCTGGGCTCTCTCAGTATCTCAATATTTGATTTTCTGGAGGTGAGGCTTCAAGATAGCTGATTATTTTCCCTTGATCTTAGGCCATCATTTTATTTTCAATCTCAGACTTCATCAAATCTTTCATATATAATATCTCAACCATTCCCCGCAATGCTATTTCTTGTATTTTGGAGAAGAAGTTAAAGTTTTAAAAAGCAGTTAATTTTCAAGGTCAAATAATTCCTAGATAGCTAAGTCAGATATGTTTGGCTTTAAAGGCTATGCTCATTACATAAACAATACTACCCTAGAAATCCTCTAATCATAAATGTCAAGTTGACTTTGAATATTGAGGGTAAAACCCAATCCAATGGCTGTTATTTATCAAAGCTAGAAATAAATAAATTAAAGTAATAAATACAATATTGTTATATTTCTAATATAGAAACATATACACTTCTAATCATTATAAATTGAGGCATATGCTAATATAGATTACTTTTCAATTTAAAGACTGCAAAATCCATCTTGTCACACATAGCCACAGCAGTCAGGTACAATCACTAATGACAACTTACAAAAAAGATTGTAAAAAGACTCATTGACTGGTTAAATTGTTGGTCACACAGAAAGAAACTGCAAAATGTCAGTCTTCTACCTTAATGTTGACTTAGGAAAGATATCACATAACATAATAATAAATCAAAGCTCTTTATTTTGCTAAAGAAATGCTACACTGGGTAAAGCACTTGGGCTAAAGTAAGCTGTACTTTGAATTTGAACAGAGTTCTTTTTTCTAATAAAGTTGACTTTCTTATCAAGTCCCTGAATATGGGTGTTTTCTGTTTACAAAACAGTGAAATGAACAATTTTATTTGAAATCTGCCTTACCTTAATTCAAAGTAAGAAGAGCACTTCTTTTCCCTCTTTGCTTTACATGTTCAAATTTGTCTCTGTTGTTGTTTAATAAATATTTTTGGAAGTTTTAAAGGAAATGCTTTCCATTTTAGAAAATGCCTGGAGTTGCTTTGCTGTATGTGTGATAAGGCACTATATAAATCTAAGTTGTTGCTGTTGTTGTTAATGGGCTGTATTCTCACAAAACATCATTGTAGGAGCTGCTTTATGCTGTGGCTGCTTAGAAGAGGGAGGAAAGTGGTGATTTTACTCCTGCTTTAAAAAGAAATAATCAGTCTGCAGGTGGCTGCATAGTGGATAAGCAAATGGGACTAAGTGTAGCACATGGTTTTCAGCAGAGAATAACACCGAACAAAAACGTACCAGATAAAGATCTTTTGTATAAGCAGGGTTCTAAAGAGAAGCTTTGGGCTCCTAAGTCCTCACGTTTATGCAGGAAAATCATGGTATGCTTACAATTAGATTTTTCTCCACAGGAACTTCTGGCTATAATGTAGAACTGGAGCAGTATATAATTTTGACATTTCTATTTTTTTTCCCAAATCATCTAAGCCAATTCTGAGTCCATTTTAAGATGTTACGGGCCATAACAAATCTATGCTCTTTGATGCTAAACCATTGACTTAAGATCAGAGTCAATACTTTCCTATCAAAGAGTTTGTCCAAAGTTCACAGTCAATATATATTTTTTTTATTTGGTTCTACCTAGGAAATGAGTTTTAAAGAGGAGGAGGTAGGCTTAAAGAACTGTTGAATTAGAAGAAATGCTATTTTATTTATCTTCTTCTTATTGAGCTTGATCCTACCATGCAACAGTATTTGGTTCACCCCTTGGGATATGCAAAATATGTTGCTTTCTGTCTCTGACTTCACAATGAAATCGGGATAATTTCAGCTCAGTCTGATTTTCAAAGATAAGTACTTTCTTGAAAAACACTCTCAGATACTGCAGCTTATGCAGGGAAAAGTGGGGGATGCTGAAATGCATTTCCAAATACCTCTTCATGTATTTGGGAAAAAAAGTATCAGCAGCAAGAAAGCTGTTCATCCTTTTAAGATGTTCAACTGCTTTTCCTCTGACTTCAGAGAATCTATTCCCATTCCTGTCACTTACTCTCATATTGGGAGGCAGCTGAGTGGTCTTCAGCATAACCATATTGCATGACAAAAGAAAGGATGTGAGGATGGAAGACTTCCAATTTCAGCCCAGTGGAGCCTGTGAGCTGGTGCCAAAGATAACAGAGTAGCATCAAAGTCTGTATGGGACAGCTGCCCAGGCAGGGAGCGACAAAGACAGAACAGAGAAGGAGAAGGGGAGGACAGAGAAAGAGAGAAAAAACAGAGGGATCCTGAAATCTTTATTTTAGTGCTATGCAGGAGTTGGATAGCCAGAGAGAAAGGAGAAAAAGAGAAGAAAACGGATTTTCTTCATTAGTTGGGAATGGTGGCAAATAGCTCTATTGCCAGAATTTCCTTTGGGCCGTCTTATTTAATACTTCAACTTCTAAGATAACAATTACAAAAGGAAAAAAAAAATTCCCTGCTGAGAATAAATCAATTCTAACCTCATTAGAGAGTTTGTTGGAAGGTCCATGTATGGGGAATGGTCATGAGTGTATGTATGTGTGCGTGTGTGTGTATTTGTGGGTTTGTGTTTTGTGTTTGTTTCAAGGACCTGATTGAACATTTTATGGAAATGATAAGTTATGAAAGCATAGGTTAACTATGGGAAAGCTGATGGATAAAATAGCTGATCTACAGCAGTGGTTCTTACTTAGACAAATTTTTTGCCCTCCAGAGGACATTTGAAAAATATTGGAAAACATTTGTGACTGTTATGACTGGGGAGTGCAACTGAATTCAAACAGGTATAGGCCAGGGATGCTACTAAACATCCTACAGTGCACAGGATAGCATGGCACAGAATTATCCAGTCCAAAATGTCAATAGTACCAATGTTGAGAAATCTTAAATTAGTCAGACAAATATGTATTCCAATTGAGTCTCAACACATTGCTACCAGTGTGACCATGGACAGCTATTTTTAGTTTTGTGTCTCAGTTTCCACACTTATGAGGTAGGGGTGATGGTATTTCCTTAACATAAGTATTTCGGTTTGCTAAAGTTGCTGGAATGCAATATACTAGAATTTGATTGGCATTTACAAAGGGGCTTTATTAGCTTACACATTTACAGCTCTAAGGCCATAAAAATATCTGAATTAAGGTAAGAACAGGACAATACTTCCTCTGAAGAAAAGTCACCAGCATCTGGAACATCTGTCAGCTAAGAAGACACAAGGCTGGCATCTCCTGGTCCTTGCTCCTGGTTCCTTTGCTTCCAACTTCTGATGCCAGTGGCTTTCTCTCTGTGTCCTGTGGGTCTTCTCTTAGTGTCTCTGGGGCTTTTTTCTCTCTCTAAGCATCTGTACATCCTCTTTTAGCTTCTTTGGGGCAAACTCTGGATTTTATCTCAGTTTAACATTTCCCAGGGTGTTTTCTGTTTCCAAGTATCTGTACTTTCTCCACAATGTATTTTTCTTAAAGGACTTCAATAAGTGGATTAAGACCCACCTTGAATGGGTGGGTGGGGTCACAGCTCCATGGAAATAACCTAATCAAATGTCCTGCCCAACAGTAGGTCTGCTCCCACAAGAATGAATTAAAAGAATATGGTTTTTCTGCAGCACATAACAGTATCAAACCAGTATACAATGGTGTCTGTAAGAATTAAATGAGATGCCATTTAATTCACTTTTATCACTAACATTGCATCTATCATTAATTTGGTATGCAATAAATATCATTTTATTTTCTGTTGCTTCCACAGTATAAAGTGGGAGATAGGAAGAATGAAATAACAATAAATAATGGCTAAACTACACCAGACTATTTCCTCCACTCTGTACAACAAGGTCTATTAGTTAGAAAGAGTGTCAACATTTCAATAGTAAATTAGGATGCATAAATTATTGCATAGATAATTGATAGGTAGATAGTTTTAGGTAGGTAATAGAAATAATTGTCCCTAATAACTGAATGAGAGGAAATTCTCTTATAGAAATATATTAACGAATAAAATCTAACATTTCAATAGTGTTAACATATATGCTCTTCTAGTCAATGACTCTTCTCACCATGCTTTTTTTGTACAAGCATGATTTCTCCTGATAGTTTATCACACTTGTAATAATCTATTCAGGACTAAATTCCCCACCAACCTATAAGCTCCTTGATGATAGATGCCATGTTTACCTTGTTCTATTTCCAAAGCTGAGTTGAGCAAGTTAAAAACAAAAATGAATAAAAGAAAGCAAAGAAATGCCCAGTAGTAAGCAAAGTATATGTATTCTGGATTCTATTCCTTGCTTCCTTATACATCTGAGAGATATCCAGTAGACTAAGTTGGGGGTAGAATAGAAGAATAAAAGAAAAGCTGGTCTTCTCATTCCCAAATAGATTATATGGATTCAGGGAAATCATATTCATTTTATTCATCAAAGAGTTATTGAATACCAAATATGGGTTATATCTCTGCAGGGACTTCAAGCTTTATTGAAGAACATAAACCCATAAAAAGATAAATACAGGCTTTAATTCTGGCCATAATGGAGTGAAAAACTAGGTTTATCCTCTTACCTCAAATAATTAAAAAACTGGACAAAATATTTAAAGTATTACATCACTGGATAATAGGTAGTTCAGAAGATTGATCTGTACAGAAGGGAAATAAACAGGGTAAGCATTACAATTGCTCAAGCTCACTGCCTGGAAGATGTTTTGGCAGTACAGCATGGAAGCAGATTCCAAGTAGGGTCCAGAGATAGCCCTAAAATTGAGAAGTCAGGTTTAGAATCCTAGGAAAACAAAGTGGCTGGAATCCACAGGGCTGAGTAGTAAAGAGTAGAGTTGGAGAGAGAAAGAGAGAGGGAGGGGAAGAAACAGAAAGAGAGAGAGATTGAGAGTGAGACTCAGAAATCTGCAGAGTCTTCACCTGATTAGTCAACATGTGTGAGGAAACTACTCCAGACCAGGGAAAGAAACACCAGACAGAAAAGAGCTGGTGAACAGGCATCAGAACAGTCATCAACCAAAGTGGAAAGATCTCTCAACTCAGGCGGAATTGAATAGAGTATTCAGAAAGTTCCCTTTCCCCTCAGTTGTCAGTCAAAAGCACAAGAGAGAGAAAGAGAGAGAGAGAGAGAGAGAGAGAGAGAGAGAGAGGAATATATTGGAATTCATCAAAAGTAAATATGTTTCCTCTTCAAATGACACTTTTTAGTAAATGAAAAAGCAAGCCCCAGACTGGGGAAAAAAAAAGCTTGCAAATCAAATAGCCCACAAACCCACAAAGGACTTGCATCTGGAAGACATAAGGAACTCTTAGAGAATAATAATAATAATAGTAATAATAATAATAACCCTTCTCCCCAGAAGGCAAAAGAGTTGAACACTCCCCAAAAGAGGATACCTGAATGGCAAACACACACATGAAAAGATGTGCAATATCATTTGTTATTAGATAAATACAAATTAAAACCACAATGGCATACCACTAACCATCTATTAGAATGGCTAAAATTAAAAAAAAAAAAAACAACTGCTCTCCAAGTTTTGGTGAACATGTAAAGAAACTGGAACTCCCATCCACTGCTGGAGAGAATGTGAAATGATACAAAGGAAAACAGAATGACACTTTCTTGAAAGATTAATATAGACTCCTCTATAATGATCCAACCATTCCATTCCCTTGCAAAGGAAATGAAAGCGTTATGTCCTGAAAAAAATTGTATGTAAATATTGATTAAAATTTTATTTGCAAACCAATTTCCATTCATAAGTGACTGGATACACAACTGTGTGGCATATCCAATCAATGGAATGCTACTTGGCAATTAAAAGGAACTATCATTGATACATGTAGCAACATGAATATTTTTTCAAAATATTTATTGTGATTAAAGTAAGACAGACCAAAAAGGATTCATATTCTATGTTTCCATTTATATAAAATGTTAGAAAATACAAACTTATCTATTATGACAGAAAGCAGGTCAGTGGTTGTCGGGGTTGGAGGGAGTAATAGATTACGCTGGGGCAGAAAGAAACTTTAGGAGGTGGTGGGTATGTTCCGCATACTGCCTGTGGTGATGGTTTCATATATATATATACGTTTGTCAAACTCACCCTTTGGCATATTAAATATGTGCAGTTTATCGTGCATCAATTATACTTTGCCAAAGAAGCTGAAAAAAAATGGAGAGATGATTGTAAAGACAAGGAAAGTTCAGGAGTTGAGATACTAAATATGAGCTCTTAGGGAACCCTAATTATTTATCAATAGGGTGAAATTATGGATTTTTAATAGATTAGAGGAACATCTAATAATTCTTTTCTGAAAGTACAGCGTAGTGGGCAAATTAGTGGTAGGAACATTTCTGGCAAATTGGCCATGTACATGGTCACTAATAAACTTCAAGTCATGTGGGGAAATAGAGCCTCAATTGTAAGAGGAGAAATGAGGTGCAAGAGGTAAACCAGGTCTAGTTCATTGAACGGTGTGTCTGTATTGTTTGTATAGGTGTACAGTTTGTATTTTAGATGACAATAGCCCACTGAAGTTGTTTAAGCAATAGAGAGCCTTGATCAGCTTTCCATTTGAGAAAGGTCACTGTGTTAGCAAAGTGGCACAGCGATGAGTGACGTATGGAGAATCCTGGAAGCATTAAGATGCCTGCGTGCAAGTATGGGTTAAGCTCAATGACTGCCCGACCTGGAGCAGTGGGAATAGACTGGAGGAATATGGTCTTCATCGTTCAATATTGAGGTGAGGTGAGATTGGATGGAAAAAAAAAAAAGAGAGGGACTCTAAATATATAAATTATCCTTTATGTTATTACCATCGTATTGCTTCCCTTTATTTTCTGTGGCTTCAATGGGCACCTCTCTTTGCACTTTCCCAAATTACTAAATTTTTTTTTCTAAAAATAAAAAAAGAATCACAGAACCTTTAGCCAATCCTAATGATACATTTGTGAATGTGTCATTCTTCTGAACTCATGAACGCAGGAGGCCTGTGGTTTGGTGGACTGCAACTAATAGCTCTGCTTAAATTATACAAATATTTTATGATTACAGTTCCCTTGTCTCTAGTATCAATTTCTCCTAACAACTCCATTAGTAACAAGAGACTACAAATCAAAGTACTTTTCCTTTCTCTTGAATGATATCAATATTAGATCAGTAGCGAGTTTTTAGACTTGAAAAAAAGGGGACTTTTCCCCTTCTACTTGTATAAAAAAATCCGAGTTATTATTGTATTTTTTTATTAGAAAGGTAACAAGTTCACAGAATAATCATGCATAAAATATGGGATTCCCATATACCACCATATTAGTAACACCTTGCATTGGTGTGGCACATTTGTTGCAATTGATAGAGGAACCTTTATTATAATCGTACTATTACTATAGTCTGTAGTTTAACTTAGGGCTCGCTGTTTGAATTGGGTAGTTCAATGATTACTAAAATATTTTTAAAAGACTTTCATATGTGGAAACCACTTTGCTGGCCTGCACTCTTTTCATTTACTTCATTACAAATTCTAACAGAACACTATTTAGCCATAATTGGTTTTGAACTTATCTATCATTCTATTGTCTATCTTAAAACTGGGCAAATTACTCACATCATGAGAACCAAAAGCCTTTGCCAAAATTTACCTAGAAATTCCAGACAAGAGGGTTGGGTTAGGCTTGGCTCTGCTTGCTCGTTGCCGCTATGCCTGCCCTGCATGCAGACTGTTTTAGAATTAGGAAGAGCCACTGAAGAGTTATATTTTTGGCCTCATTTGGTAGTTTCTGTTTGTGCTTTGGATGCTATAACCTTTTATTTGCTATGTCTGGATTAATAGCTCTGTTCCAATAACAAACTAAAATGTTATCCAGGCAACTTCAATATCCTAAAGAAAACATGACCCAAGCAATCTATTTCTTGACACTCATTTACACTTGCCCATCAACAGTGATGGGAAAACTGACATAGTATGGACGAGTAAGTGACAGATTCCCAGCCAGTTCTGTTTCCCCAGCTCCTGCATCACTCAGCAACTCAGACCAAAGAATTTGCTGATGACGGCCTCTACATATAGATACAGGCCCAACTTAAACACATTTTGCGAAAATCGAAATTACGCAAATGTTGTAGGAATCCATACGTGAATAGAAAAGTCACTGTAACATAAGGAGGAATGAAGGGTAACTCTCCCAAATCATACTCTCTGATGTGCTTGTTTGTCCGAGTTAACAAAGGTAATACTTGTTACCTATTTGTTGGCACTCCATGCTTTAAAACAGAACCACAAAATCAAAAATTTGCCAGACAGAGATACCAAATGGAATTCAAAACAGGAGACAATCAGTGAATTGATAAAAATCAAGTTAGGCAATTCTGTAGCATATATATGACAGAAGACTGTATGACAGTGGTAATAGAGTCAGATGACAATAACTGATTAAACAATGTTTTCAGAGTAAATTGTTTAGCAATAATACACAAACCTCTGTGTTAGAAAAGACAAAGCATTTTCATAATCGAATTACTTCAAAAATTGAATTAATATAACAACTTCATCCCATTGTTTGCCAGGTATTTTCATTGAGAGTTTCAGTTGCCACAACAGCGATATAATTAGAGAAAGTAGCTGTTCATTTTTATAAAAGCTTTTTGGAATATCACAGGGAAATGAAATGTTTTATTGAATAAAAATAGCTGCTATTGTGTGTTAGTATGGAAAAGAAATAGTTTACAAATAATCTCAAGAAAGAATCTTTTAAATAATTAATTGCTTGTTATGTACAACATTATAAAATACACTGAAAACCTAGTATTGCTGAAATACAAAATAGCAGATAAAGGAAAACTATAGTGTCATTTATAAAATATCCTGTATTTTTTATTATTAAATTTGATAGTATGCTGAATGTGCAATGTCATATAGATAGTAGATATTCAATAATATTATCTACACTGAATTACTGGAAGAAGAAAATATCCATTTATATACTAGTGTGTCTTGAATTTATACTTATATATTGCTGTCATTGCTACTGAGTGTCTGAATATATTTGTGCTATCAAATATATTTCCACATAATTTAATAAAATTTGAGTATAAATCCTTATTTTTCTCAATGATTAAATACTGAAGTAGATATTTTTTAAATGGAAAAGTCTGCAAGGAAAATAATCAGCATATTACAAATTTAATATTTTTGTTTGAGGTCACTAGAGTCTATTCCTCAGCTAAATTTATTTTGTTAACCAGAAGCAAAATATTGATTACAACTCCAAGCAGAACAATAGGAATGAGGGTTATATAATATCAAGATTAAATTAATTACCCACAAATTGCATGGTATCAAGAAGTGTGCTCTTTACAGAAACTTGACAGTTTTTAATAGCATTTAATAAGCATTTTAATAAAGTGAAAGACTATTTATCTTAACTAAACTTCAAGAGACTTGTGAGCAAAAGATCTGTCACACATTCTTTGTCCAAAAGAGAGAAAATTAACATTTACAGAGTGTTTGCTAGTTGTTAAACTATATTCTAGGCACTTTATATATATAATCTTTAGTTCTTACAAACTCAGATATTTTTCCCATTTTTTAGAAAAGCAACAACAATGATAAAATCAAGCTCTCTGGCTTGAACCAAGGCAAAGCAGTTCTAGATTCTGTACAACTTTATACTACCCTATGCTATTCAAGTTAATCTTGGGGAGAAAAAAAATAACACAGGTACACAACCTTTTGTCTAAGTACTTATATTTTTGGCAGAGATTTTTTTCATATATTTTCTAATTTTCCATAGGCAAAAACCATGAACTACTTTTTTTTGTAATGCAATTCATGTCTATTATCTTTGTATTTCAATATTCCTATAATGTATCATTTGAGGAATTTTAAAAAGCATTATTAAATGGTATCACTATTATTCAGTTTAAGGTATTGGGATATTTTTTCATAGCATCTCTGGGAGACATCATGTGCTCATTAGAAGGGAAATATTCTGACATCAACACCTTTAGGCAGTTTGATAGAAAGAGAAATGCATTTGAATGAGTCCCTAATATAGACAATCATAGCTGCATTTCAAGTTCAGAAAGAGGGAATGGCTCTACTTCTAAATAAAAATAGTTATTTGTCAGACAGTTTAAAAATTCATGATACACCAAGCTCATCAAAACTATGATTTTGAAAAGCCTGGAAAAATAATCTGATATAATCCAAATAAACGCTCCTGTCTGCCACATAACCTTTAATTATAATATGGCAACTGTAATTTCACCTAATTAGAAAAGGTGAACTTAATTTTGAATTGCAAATTATCTCTTTTATGAAAACTCAAAGTGAACTGTCTTCAGACTGATAGATTTAGTCACTGTGATTTGCGGTGCCCAATGATGTGATGTTTTGATTAACCAGTGAGCTATTCCAAAAGTCTCTTACTTGGAACAGTCCATTGTCTTTAATGTCAGTAGATATATCTTTTCAATCAAAGTTTGCATTATAATATTTGATAATTAGTACTTTAATCACGTAAAATGTCCCTGAGCTTTATGTTCTTATTTGTAAAGTGGGGATAAGAATACCCATATTTCTATGAAACAGCAAGATTTAAATGAGGAAGCAGAAAAATAATCTGGTAGTCACTCAACGCATTCTTTTTTTTTTTTTTTGTATGCTGTATGGTGGGGTCACATTTCATTCTTTTTCCATGTGGGTATCCCGTTTATTGCAGTACTATTTGTTTCATGTTTTGTTTGTTTTTCTTGGTTTCCTTGTTTGTTTGGGAAGTGCATGGGCCTGGGAATCGAATCCTGGTCTCCTGCATGGCACATTCAACACGTTTTAACTGAAATTAATGGCAATAAATTTAGGGATTGTAAGCTTTGGAAGGTACACATTCCTACCAATAGTGAATAGAACTCTTTATTAAAAATAAAAGCCTAGGCCATTTTTCTGGTCTTCAGATTTACAGACATTGAGCTTTCATCGCTGACTATGTGGTTTTATTTGACAGGGAGGAGAAAACCAAAAAGTGTTTTAAATGTTAAATCTCTGACACCTTTAAAATGACTAGTTATACCTGCTTAATTTTGGTTCAGTAAAACATTCTATAAATATGGATGTAACTAAGACTGTGTTCTATGCACAGTGTTCTATGCACAGTAGCAATTAAAGGACATTTTGAGAAAGAATTCAGTTACTAAAATGACATATAAAGGGGCAAAGTTTCAAGATTCTATATAGTAAAAAAAATAGTCCAGGCTTCAGGTGTAAGTCATCTCAGAATCTATCAAAAAACTAAGGTGGCCTTAAAATTAATTTTTTCTCTAAAAATAAGCATACTAATTGAACTCTCAGATTCCCCATAAACAATAAAGGTATAAGACATTTTTTAAAGTATATAAAGTATTATTTGCTTCTATGATATATAAGCATAATACAACAGGACTGTTTTTTGACTTAATTAGTCTAAAAATGACTTCAAATTGTTATCATTTCAAAACTCCTTAAATTTTGACAGGCCCAAATAACATAGATAAATGAATTTTATTAACAGTTATCTTCTAATGAAATGTTTTTATGGTTCCAATATGCAGTGAGAATGAGATGTAAAATAACCCCAGTAAGGCAGCGAGCAAAAATCTTCTATCACCAAGTTTCATAGCGTGGAGATATTTAATCCCAGAGAGTAGAGCAGACCTAGAGAAAAAGGACTTTCAGTAATGCTAACAGTCTTTTAGCTGAATGCAGCCCAATGAATTATTTTTTAAATAGAATTTTAAAAATACAAATCTACTCTCCACTGTTGTAAAAGGCATTTTGCAGAAAATTCACAAGGACACATGCTGTGCAAGGAGACTATGCAGAAATTTTAATGTTTAAGGAGTGCTACAACTTTTGAATTTTCAACTTTGCATTGATTTGGATAATGGCAGAAATAAAAAATATGAACAAAATGAATATGCTGATTTACTGTTTAGTGAGGACAGAAAGCAGATAAAGGCTGACATATATGCAACTAACAAGAGCCCTGATGAACTGTAACAAACACTTGAAGAAATATTGTACAGTGGACAAAAGAATCATTATGATGTCAGGAGAAATGATATGAGATAGGTTTGTTCTTTACCACTCTGTATAATATTTTGTCACAAATTCTGACTAAAGATTTTAGAGATGTTTTCCTAAGTCATATCATAATGTGTATGAGAATGTTTATAACAATATGTTAATTGTAATTGCAGCATAGTTTTATATTTAAAGTTATGGTTTAGCAAACTGCATGCTTCAAACCATTGTGTTAATTCAAAACTCCTAAAACATTGTTTGATGTGGAATTCAGGAGGCTGGATTAATAATTTAGGCATCAAGTTCTAAATTTGGCTCTAACACCTAATGTACTGGGCAACATAAGCCAATGAAATGTGAAAAATTAATTCATAAAATTGCTGTGAAGGATAATAAGATGATATGTATGAAGTTATTAACATTAAATTATTTGAAAGATGGGAGTTATTATTACCTTTGTCATTATTACAATTTGATCCGGCTTTTTTTTTAGTAAACATTTGCATTAAAGATTCCTCCTCACCTACATTTAAAGGGATGCGTTCATTTAATCTAGTTCAATATTTTAGAATTTCATTCTTAATGCTATAATTAATCTGATAAAATATACAGGAGTCAATATACACAATAACATTTATTGAGGGTTTCCTTCTATTAGGATAGACAATTTCTTAAATTAACATGTGAGAACTAGACTTTTTTCTCATGCTAACTGCGCTTAAATATTGAGTGCCTTTCCACTTAAGTAACAATAAAATTCTTGTTATTACAATGAACTTTGGGGGATTAATTGGTTTTGAATATATCAACCAGAGGAGAGCATTATGGGAAGATGGTGGAGTAGGAAGCTCCAGGACACAGTCTCTCCACCAGCACAATTATTAAACTAGAAGGAAATGTCGGAAATAACTATTGTGAAACTTGGGGGCCAGAAGAAAACTGTACATCATCATAGAAGAACAGGAAAAGAAGCAGATAGATTACAGTAAAGAACAGCAAATTGCTTTTTCTGTGTGGCAGCTTCTGGTGCCCATTCCCCACTCTTAAGCAGGCCACCAGGGGACCAGCCCTTGGCTAGCTCAGTGGTGACAGGGAGGGACATAGAAATCTTCTTCCCCAAGACTAGGTGTGGGCAGGGAGGGCCTAGGATCCAGGCATTGTTTCAACCCAACCTGGATGAAGAAAATGGCAAAGGAGAGTTAAAGATGCTATGCTTCTTTAGAGCTAAGGGACAGTTAGTTGAAGGGGCGTATTTGCTGAGCAAGCCAAGAAAGCTCAGCTTTGGGAAGCCATTAAAGATGCTCTTAGAACCTTTTCAGAGCAGCTACCCAGGGCACTTTGGGGCTTGTGTGTGCCACCTTTGTGGGTGCTTGGCCCTATTTTGGCTGAGAAACACTGGCTTGGAAACGTCTTCTCCAGTGTGCCCTCCAACAAGAATTTGCCCTCCAGAAAAAAACAAGTTGAAATAATGAAAGGAGTATAAGTGATTATAACAGCAGACAATCTGGATCAAAAGCTTACCTGCTTCAAACACCTGGGAGAGGGAAGGCTGCCTCCAAATCAGCTAATAAGCAAAAGTCTCTGAAAGACACAGGCCCAGAAAGGTGGGGAAAATCCTGCACAGGGTACTCATCTTGGGCAGACCTTTCTGGTAGGAGGGCTGAAGTTCAAGAAAATATCTATTTATCAACAGCTGGTTATAAAATCAAGAAACAGACTTCTCAGGGTATAAGTCCAAGGGTTAACATTGTAAAATATTAAAATGCACAATGGACAATGAAAGAGTACAAGATAAGTAAAAAACAGGAAATTGTGGCCCAGGCAAAGGCACAGGACAAAAATGTGGAAAACACCAATGAAGAAGACCAGAATTTACATAGTAGATAAAGCCTTTCAAAAAAGATCTTAAAATGCTCAAGGAGATAACAGAAAATACAGAGAAAGAACTGAAAGATATCGGGAAAACAATGAATAAGCAATGTAAGAATCTTAGTAAAGAGATGGAAATTTTAAAAAGGAAACAAATAGGGCGGTATGACTGTGGCTCAATGGTAGAATTCTCTCCTGCCATGCCAGAGACCCTAGTTCGATTTCTGGTGCCTGCCCATGTGAAAAAAAGGAACCAAACAGAACTATTGGAGATAAAGACCAAAATAACTGAAATGAAAAATTCCCAGGAGAGTTTCAAAAGTAGATTTGCACTTGGAGAAGAGAGAACGAATGAAGTTGAAGACAAGGTATTCTAGTTTGCTAGCTGCCAGAATGCAATATACCAGAAACAGAATGGCTTTTAAAAAGGGAAATTTAATAAGTTGCTAGTTTACAGTTCTAAGACCGAGAAAATGTCCCAATTAAAACAAGTCTATAGAAATGTCCAGTCAAAGGCATCCAGGGAAAGATATCTTGGTTCAAGAAGGCCAATGAAGTTCAGGGTTTCCCTGCCAAGTGAGGAGGCACATGGCGAACACAGTCTGGGCTTCTTTCTCAGCGGGAAAGGCACATGGCAAACATGGTGTCATCTGCTAGCTTTCTCTCCTGGCTTCTTGCTTCATGCAGCTCCCCCGGAGGCATTTTCCTTCTTCATCTGCAAATGTCGCTGGCTCCCGGACTCTCTGCTTCATGGGGCTGCGGCATTCTCTGCTCTCTCTGAATCTCCTTCATTCTCCAAAATGCTTCCTCCTTTATATGGCTCCAGAAACTTATCAAGACCCACCCAAATGGGTGGAGACATGTCGTCACCTAATCCAGTTTAACAACCACTCTTGATTAAATCACATCTCTAGGGAGATATCTCATTACAGTTTCAAACATACAGTATTGAATAGGGACTATTCTACCTTTATGAAATGGGATTTTAATTAAAACATGGCTTTTCTAGGGTAGATACATCCTTTCAGACCAGCACATAAGGCAGTTGAGATGAGCTAGGCTGAAGAGTAGAAAGGAAAGAACTATAAAAAAGCAAAACTAATGTAAGATAACTCTGAAACACCATCAAGCATACCAATATATGTATTATGGGAGTTCCAGAAGAGAGAAAGGGGCAGAAAGAATATTCAAAGAAATAATGACAGAGAACTTCACAAACTTAGCAAAAGACATGACTATGCACATCCAAGAAGCCCAGAGAACACTAAACATGATAAACATGAAGAAAAATATACATCATCATATACTAATTACACTATCAAATGCAAAGGACAAAGACAGAGTTCTGAAAACAGCAATAAAAATGCAACATGCAGAAAGGAGTCCCAGGTACATTGAGTGCCAACTTCTCATCAGAAACCGTGGAAGCAAGAAGGTACTGGATTAAAAATACTTAAAGTACTGAAAGAGAACAACTTCCAACCAATGACTTTATGTCAGGTGAGATTTTCTTTCAAGAATGAAAAAGAGATTAAGGCATTCCAAGGTAAAGGAAAACTGAAGGAATTCATCACCCCTAGACTGGCTTTACAAGCAATGCTAAAGGAAATTCTTCAGACTGAAAGGAAAGAGCACTAGACAGTGGTTCAACTAACATGAAAAACTAAAGACCTGTGGTAAATGTAACAAATATAGTTCATAAATCCAGTGTATTGTAGTGCATTGTTTGGTATATAACTCCACTAGTTACTTCCTACAAGGGCTAAAATGCAAATGCATAAAAAGTAATGATAAAGCTATGGTATTGTACATACAATGTCCAAAGAAAAAGGTAACTAAAAAAAAAAAAAGGTGGGAGACAGAGGTCTATAGGAAAAGTATAGGTGAATGCTACTGAAGTTAATTTGGTATCAAACCAAAAATTATTGCTATATATTTAGCACATTAAATTTTAACTCCATGGTAACCACAAGGAAAACAGATGAAAAATATATCCAGATAAAAGAGAAGGTATTCAATATGATACAAAACAAAAAATTCCGATTAAAACAAAAGTAGGTATTAGTGGGAACATTTAAAGATATAAGGCAATAAAAAGGCTCAATAGCAAAATAAGAGTAAAGAGTCCTACATTATCAGTAAAATCCTTTATTATCAGTATTATCAACTGACTTTGAATGTAAATGGATTGAACTCTCCAGTCAAAGGACAGATTTTGGCAGATGGATAAAAAAAAAAAAACATGATCTAACTGTATGCTGATTGCAAGGAATCACCTTATATTCAAAGAAACAAGTAGGTTGAAACTGAAAGGATGGAAATATATTATATATATATACTGTGCAAGTAGTAACCAAAAGAGAGCCTGGGTAGCTATAATGATTAAAGATAAAATAGATTTGAAGTAAAAAACAAACTTATAAGGGAAAAAGATGGTCATTATATACTGAAAAAGCGAACAATTCAGCAAGAAAATGTAAGAAAAAGTGAATAAGCATCTAAAAGCAGATCCCAAAAATAAATGACGCAAATACTGACAGATTTGAAGGGAGAAATTGACACTTTTATGTTACTAGTAGGAGACTTTAATATGTCACTTTTAACAATAGATAGAACATCTGTCTCAATAAGGAAATATAAGACCTGAATGATAATCTAACACTACACTTAGTAGATATATATATATAGAATGCTCCTCCCAATGCTCCCCCTCCCCCCTGAAAAAAGTAAATAAATACACATTACTCTCAAGTGTACATAGATCATTTTCCAGGATTGACCATATGTTGGGTCACATAACAATTCTCAATAAATTCAAAATTATTGAAAACATGTAATGCATATTCTTTGACCACAGCTGAATGAAGCTATAAATCAATAACAGAAGGAGAAATGGAAAAGTCACAAATATATGAAAATTAAACAGCATGATTTTAATCAATTGATTAAAGACATAAGCAGAATTAGAAGATACATTAAGGTGAACAAAAATGAAAATACAACATTAAAAAACATATGGAATACAGAAAAGGCAGTTGTGTGAGAGAAATTTATGGTTTTAAAAGCTTAAAATAAAAAAGAAGAAAGATTTCAGCTTACAGACTTAACCTCGAAACTGGAGAACTAGAAAAGAAAAGATCAAACTAAACCAAAATAAGCAGAAGAAGAGAAATAACAAAGGTAGGAGCAGAAATCAATGAAATAAAAAACATTAAAAAAAAACAAAACAGTAGAAAGAGTCAACAAAACCAAAAGCTGCTTCTATAAAATGATCCATAAAATTGACAAACCTTGAGCTAGACTGGCAAAGATAAAAAAGAGAGAATACAGGTAACCAAAATAAAAAATGAATAGGGAGCTATTACTACTGACCTCATGAAATAAAAACAACTATAAGAGGATGTTATGTGAAAGGAAACATTTGCTCTCTTTCTGTTTTAAAATAATGTTTTTATTATAAAAGTAATGTATGTATATTGTTGAAAATAGGAAAATCCAGAAAAGTATAAAGAGGATGATAATTGCTGATGATCTCATCACCAAGAAGTAAACATTGTTAATCTTTTTTGCTTCTTTTCTTTCAGTGTTTTTCTTCTATGAAATCACTGATAATTTGATCATTTTGACCTACAAAAATGTTAATTACATGTGGCTGACTCTACTACAGCTTATAATGTCATATGCATATTAGTTTATGTACTTAAAAGCACAGTAAACACATTATTTTGTAGCTTGCTTTTCTCATTTAATATTACATTTTACGGAATTTGCCCGGCAGGTTTTCTGAACTGTTTGGGTCCAGTGACCTCTGTGTTACTTCCGATTTCTCCCTATGGAAATGGGGGTATTTATCTTATGACTGTCTCTCCTTTGTAAATTGGCAGCAGATAACTTGTTCTGAGTTTCACAGGTCCAGTGCTAGAGGAGAATTTTTTCCTTAGGACAGACCATGCCTGTAACAGACTTTGATGTGATTTTTGTACTGAGTTCAACCCTGTATTGTATTTGTGCTGTTATTGAAGTGGTTTAAGGCTCTAGTGATATTGTGATGGAGTGAATGCATTTTGTATATGGAAAAAACGTATCTCTTGGGGTCCAGACGGTGGGATGTGCCTGCTTGAAAGTATCATATACCTCAGAAAAGCTATGTTTAATCCTGATTCAATCTTTGAGGGCAGCCTTTCTTTTAATCTTGATTCAGTGCTATCGGTTGGAATCTTTTGATTAGATTATCTCCATAAAGATGTGATACATCTCATTATAGGTGTGACCTTTTGACTAGATGGAGATGTGATTCCACCCATTTCAGGTGGGTCTTGGTTAATTTATTGGAATCCTTTAAAAGAGGAAACATTTTTGAGAGTCAGAAATGATAGAAGCCTCAAAGCCAACAAAAACTTTAAAGCAGAGCTGACACAGTTGTAGACACATGCAGAATGGAGACACAAATGATTAGGGATGCTTGGAGCCCAGCAGATGTTGCCATGAAATATGAAGCAAGCCAGAACCTGGAGAGGGCCAAGGGAAGCCAAGAGATGAAAGCCAGCCCTGGAAAAACAAAGTGAGGAACCCCCACAGGAACAAAGTCTGGATGTAATGGAGCCCAGGAGCAAGGATCAGCAGATGGCAACCATGTGATTTCCCACCTAGCAGAGGTGTTCCTAACCCATCAGTCTTTCATGAGTGAAGGTAACCTCTTGTTGGTGCCTAAATTTGGATGCTTTTACTTCCTTAGAACTATAAACTTGTAACTTATTAAATTCCCTTCTATGAAAACTGTTTCAGTTCTGACATATCACATTCTGCAGCTTGCAAACCAATGTAGTCAATAATTAAAACCTTCCCCAAAAAATAAAAGCCCAGAACCAGATGACTTCACAGGGGGATTCGACCAAACATGCCAAAAGATTTAACTCCTATTCTGCTCAAACTCTCCTAATGAAGTGAAGAGGAGGGAACATACCCTAATTCATTCTACAAGGCCAAAATTACCTTCATACCACAGCCAGATAAATATACACAAGAATATAAAACTACAGACTGATATCTCTTATGAATATAGATATGCTAAAATCCTCAACAAAATACTATCAAAGCAAACCCAATAGCATATTAAAAGAATTTTACACCCTGATTAAGTGGGATTTATCTCTGGCATGCAGGGTTCATTCAACATAAGAAAATCGATTAATGTAATTCACCACATTAACAAAGTGAAAGGAAAAAAAATGATCATCTTAATTGATTTGAAAAAGGCATTTGATAAAACTGAGCACTCCTTCCTCATAAGAAACTTGGAACATAGGAATAACACCCAAAGCATAAACAATAAATGCAAAAATAAATAAATGGGACCTCATCAAAATAAAAACTTTTGCACCTCAAAGGACCTTAACATGAAAGCCAAACTATAACCTAAACAATTGAGAGAAAGTATTTGTAAATTGCATATCCAATAAAGGTTTAACATCTAGAATATATAAAGAAATCCTTTAATTTAACAAAAAATAAAGAACATAATTAACTTGAATCAGTATCTCGCCAATGAAGTTTTACAAAGCACATGAGAAGATGCTCAACATCATTAGCCATCAGGGAAATGCAAATCAAAACCTCACTGAGATACCGTTTCACACCCATTAAAATGGCTGTTATTAAAAGAAACAGTAAATAACAAATTTTTTTCTTTCTTTCTCATGTTTATTTCCTCTGTATTTTTTAACATTTCTCCTTTGATTCCACTTTTCTTTTTGTTGACTTATACTATAAATTTACAGACCAGATGTTGAACATGATTTTTGCATTAGGAGAAATGATAGTAAATATTCAGACTGTTGGTGTACATTGGCTCTCTCTCACTGTTTTCAGCAAAACTCTATAAAAGAAGAGAATTCAAGTATGCTGGTTTGAAAGGATGTATGCCCCTTAGAAAAGCCATGTTTTAATCAAAATCCTATTTCATAAAAGTAGAATAATACCTGTTCCATACTGTATGTTTGAAAACGTGATTGGATCATCTCCCTGGTGATGTGATTTAGTCAAGAGTGGTTGTTAAACTGGATTAGGTGATGCTATGTCTCCACCCATTTGGGTGGGTCTTGATTGGTTTACTGGAGTCGTATAAAAGAAGAAACATTTTGGAGAAAGAGATTCGGAGAGAGCAGAGAATGCTGCAGCACCACAAAGCAGAGAGTCCATGAGCCAGTGACCTTTGGAGATGAAGAAGGAAAATGCCTCCCGGGGACCTTCATGAAACTGGAAGCCAGAAGAGAAAGCTAGCAGATGACGCTCTGTTCACCATGTGCCCTTCCAGATGAGAGAGAAGCCCTGGCTATGTTTGCCATGTGCCTTCTCATTTGAGAGAGAAACTCTGAACTTCATCGGCCTTCTTGAACCAAGGTATCTTTCCCTGGATGCTTTGATTGAACATTTCTATAGACTTGGGACATTTTCTCAGCCTTAGAACTGTAAACCAGCAACTTATTAAATTCCCCTTGATAAAAGTCATTCTGTTTCTGGTATATTGCATTCCGGCAGCTAGCAAACTAGGACATCAAGTAATACTAATCAGTCTATAAACAGAGATGGAAAGAAACGCTATTTATCTGGGAAATGAAGGGAAGCCTTTGGTTTCTGACCCACAAACTGAGTTGTTTCAGAATTTGAAAACTTGGAGTTGTCCAATATTTTTAATGATCCAACTGCTTATCTAACTCAAAATGTAAGGGATATATGAAAAATGATTCATTTAAATTAATATTTATTTTTCTACTATATAGAACAGAATAGATATAGCATATATCTTTATAAAGATTTAATAGAGATTTGTTTTGTTTCTAAAAATATAAAGAACGTTTCAATACTTCCTACATATGTAAACTGCTTTTGTTCTAAATATTTACCAAATAAAAATTGAAAGCACTAAAAGAAGTCAGTTATTCTTGAGATTTTATTAAATATAAGGTGATGATTTATATAAGTTCCACTAATATATAGACAAAATGGAAGTTTTTATAAATAGAATCAAAACAGAACCACAATTTAACCTTCCAATATCAACATAATGGATGGAATCTTTAAGCTTTCAGCTAACCTATGGAATTGTTTTACCCCTTAATAGCAAGAAATTGGGATGACTTTTTAATTTTTAAGGAATCAATTGTTTTAGTATCATGCTGATACATAGAAATGATTTATCTTAAGTGTCAATAAGTTTACAGCTTACATTGAAGATTTCAGTCTTGCTTATAGTGATAAATAGTAAAATCATTCATTTCCATGTTATTTTATAGGATTGTTGAGTAGCAATCATATCTTGGGATGCATTAACAATTCCAATGATTCTGTTTCAGTTCTTCTTTAGCCACTGTGTTTAAGAAAAATGTATTCCTCAACTTAATACTTTGTTGTGGATGTGAATCCATTGTATGTAGAAATTTTTGATGAGGTTAATTCAGTTGAGGTGCGACCCAACTCAAATTAGGATGGTTCTTAATCCTATTCTTGAAGTCGTGTATAAGCAGGATGAAATTCAGACAGAAAGAAAGCCATAGAGTGTGAAGCCAGAAGCTGCAGTTAAGGAAATCCAGAAAAGAAGGGATGCCAGGATGGCCTTCATGAGCATTACCATATAACAGAAAATCTAAGGATCAAGGATCCTGGCAGCCAGCCCCAGAACTCCATGGTCTTAGGGGAGAAAACATGGCTTGATGATGGATTGATTTGGAATTCTCTTAGCTTCAAAACCATAACCTAATAAATTCCCCTTGTTCAAGCTAACTCATTGGTATGTGTTCGAGCAGCCAAAGAAACTAAAACAGCCCATTACTTCACTTACCAACTCTGCTGAAAATATTTGGATAGGGATTTAAAAAGTTTGACAGCTATTTTGAAGATCACTTGCAGTTGAGAGAAAAGAATTGATAGAATTAACTTTCTTGTGAGGGATGTCAATATAATTTTTCTTAAATATGATAGCTTTTTCCAAATAATATACTCTTTCTTCATTTTCTTGGTGAGTACACTGCAATTTCTCCCTCATGAAATGAAGAATGTATTCATGGAATCCAAGAACAGGTGCATTTTTCTACCCTAAGGCTAATTTATGGTTTCAGTGTGTTTACCAATCTTTGAATGTATCCTAGTTTGGAATTATGTGACAGGATTGTCTTAACATCCAAATAGGCTGGAAAAATAAATTTAGGTTCTGTTTTTGTTCCCTCCATGTGTGTACTCATATTAAACATGGGAAATGACATAAGTAAAATAATGGAAAAAATAGAAGAACACTCACAGAGATTGCACATATATCAGAGTTTTGTCTTGTTATTTTTCACTAAAGCATGGGGATCTCAGGAACATATATATACGTGTGTGTGTTATTTAGCACAATAGCATTCACTGACAAACTTTGATGCTTTAGAGCGAGACTGCCTGGGTTCAAATACTGGCTCTCCACTTATTATTTGTGGAAACTTGAGCAAATTATTAACTTCTCTAATCACTTAGTCTTAGTTCATAGAGTGGGAATAATAATACTAAATAATAGATTTTATGATGTACAAATTAAAATACATGAAATTGTTAGAACTGCATCTGTCACTTAGTATATTAATAATAAATACGATCAAATTTTATTATGTTTGTTGGATCTCCCAAACAGGTTGGAAACCACTTTCTGTCAGTGACAATGGATGTATCTATCACTGGTCTGGTAACCTTGATGCCCATAAAAAATACTAAATATTTAATAACAATGATGATATTGATAATAGCAATAGTATTGCTGCTTGGCCATCAGACAAGAAACATCTTAAATATGAATGAAAGTGCAGTCAAACTTTGTATGAAGACTGACTGGCACAGTAGATGCATCCAGCTGGAAGAAAATTAATAGTGAATACAAACAAAATGAAATGACTACAAGTGAAAAAAGAAAAAAGAAAGGAAACAAGACGGGAAAGAAGATTAAAGAAGAGAGGAAAGCAAATGGCAGAAATGACTGGTATTTATACAGTTGGTGCCACTCCACTCAGAATAATCAAAATAAAATGCAATTTAATTTAATTTAATCTAGACACATAGAAATGAGTTGTAAATGATACATGATATTCATTCTTAATATATCATTTTCTTGAAAAATGTAGTTTAGCTTTCATTTTACTCTCTTACTGTATGTCACTTTTAGGACTGAAAAAGAAAGGCAAATAGATTTTTTAAGAGTTGTATTTGCTGGTTCATACTGAAAAAATAAGCTTCTTAGGAAACAGGGGCCAAATTCTGAAGAAATTTAAAAGATATATCCATAATTTGCCCCACTGTTCCTTACGGAGTTTTTTTTTCTTTTTAAGACATCAACCTAGCAATTTTGATTTGAATAAATTGATAGTGGTAATTAGTGGGGCCTTTTCATATGTCTAGCAATCCAATAGCATCATCATTTTGAAATATTTTTTATCACCTATCATGTAAGATCCACACTGGCAGTGACAGAGTCATAAAGAGTATCATAGAGCTTCTCTGCCTTAAGGGGATTACATATAATACAATAAATAATATAAATTAACAAATGTTAGATATGAATGATATAAAACAGAGTTTGTTATAGTACTCCATACAGAGCAGATGCAATACCCATGTTACTTCAGAAAGTTTCTTCTATAAAAGATTGTCAACAAGTATATCTTCTCGTAGCTATAAGACTGTTAGCAGACCATAATTGTGAGGTGCTGAAATCAAAGGATTCTGAGATGTTAAATGTAGATGTTTATGGTTTCTGCTCCACTGAGGTGATGAATCAGCACAGCAAAATATTCAGCTCTCAGTTTTTGATCAGGTTTTGCAGTTAATCTAAAGCAGCCTCCAATTCAATTTTATGCCCACATAGAATTTCTTTCAAATAGCAGAGGCAATCCCCTAGAGTTAATCTGCAATTGTTCAGTCAGTTTATCTCTTGTAGGGACAGAAGCATTCACTAGCGTTTTCAAGGATATAGGCTTCAATGCAACTTTTGATAACAGCCCATTAATGAAAATGAAATTATCCACTAACACCTGAGTTTATGTTACATAGCTTGCCCAAGAGTACTCAGAAGATTCAGGATAAAACAAGTAAAGATTATGATCTCTAGAAAGAAAAATTTTTAGAAAAATTTCTTGAGCTATATATTTACCATATCAAACTATCCACACTTGGACTGTCAAGCTAAATATTATACAACAGTAGAGCAGGAAATACAGATGCTATAAAGCTACTTTTTATTTCCTAAAATCCAAATGTTCTAGCAGAAGCAATGAATGCCAAGCTTTTGCAATAATCCTGTATTTACGATCAAATTCATGGTCATCACCAGGAAATTAGAGACAATCAGACTATATATCAGTTTTGGTTCTTGCTTTTCATCATGTCTTATTCCTCAAGTCAAATCTCATGAATAACTCGATAGCCTGATTTAATACAATCCTGATTTCTAATGTTTAGATCATTAGAAGTTTATCTGTGGTCTAGTTTCTGCTTTACCCAGATTGATAAAATAGGGACACTTGACCATTTTTACTTGCATTTTCTTGTTATTTTTTTTCATAGATTGCATTATGTATTAGAAACAAAAGTTTGAAAAATGTCAAAGCATGTCTTTCCTTACATTCAAACTTAAAGATGAGATGTAATTGAAATAAATAAATTTTTTTAATTTTCCTTAGATATCCTTTTGTAACTAATTCAAGTATAATGAAACTACAAGTAGCATGAGAATTTAAAGAGTAGAAATAAATATCCACTAATTAGATTAATCAAGGTGCATTTAAAAAGCAGAAACTATCCTAGTTATTTTAACAAAGATTATTTAATATCTAATAATTTAACTAAGAATAGAATAACTGAGAAGACAAATTGGGAATAATATTGAGATTATAAAAGAGGTAGAAATTGCAGCAATCAGCTACCAGCCCTAGACCTGGGAGAACAAAGGCAAGAGTTCAAAACTATCAAAACTTAGAAACTCAGAAGGGGGGCACTCTTGGAGCTGAAATTGAGACCTTTGAGAGAGGGGTTTATAGATGGGGCACCCTGACCTCAGAGAAGTCAACACCAGCCAGATGGTACTAATATTCTTGAGAAGGATTAAGAAGCCTGGCTTTGTATTAGGGAAAAAAAAATTGTAAACTGGAATCAACGTCCACAGTTGGGTAAAGAAGACTTGCTGGAGTTTTACTGACAAGAACAGAAAGCAAGTGGGGAGCAAAAAATTAGAGAAAGGGCCTTCTTCTTGCAGCCTTGCGATCTCTTTTCATTGCCCCCTATTGTCAGAAACTAGCAGGAAGATCAGCTGGCAAAAGCAGAAATAAGGTTTGCAGAGTTTCAGAATTGCAAAGTGGATTTTCTTTTTAAGAGATGTTGTAGGTGTATAGAAAAGTCATGCATTAAATACGGCATTCCTATATGCTGTCTTCTTATTATTATATTATTGAGACCATGCACTAGTGAGATATATTTGTTACAATTGATGAAAGAGTATTTTTATAATTGTACTATTAACTGCAATCCAAGATTTACATGAGGGTTTGTTGTTGGTGTTGTAAAGTCCTATACGTTGTTTTATTTTTATTTTTTTATTGTAGTGACATATGTCCAACCTAAAATTTCCCCTTTGAACAACATTCAAATAAATATTCAGGGCCGTCAATTACACTCACAATGTTATACTACCATCACCACCATCCATTACCTAAACTTTTCCATCAAGCTGAATAGAAACTCTGTAAAATTTAAGTATTAGCTCCTCATTCCCTACCACCACCTGGCCGCTGGTAACCTATATTCTAGCTTCTGATTCTATGAACATGTTTATTCATAACAGTGAGATCATGCAATATTGTCCTTTTGTATCTGGCTTGCTTCACTCATCATGGTGTCTTCAAGGTTCTTCCATGTTGTCATGTATATCAGGATTCCATTCCTTTTTTTCAGCTGAACAACACTCTATTGTATTTATATACCACATTTTATTTATCCAGTCATTGGTTGATGGACACATGGGTTGCTTCAATCTTTTGACAATTGTGGATAATGCCACTCTGAATATCAATCTGCTAATATCTTTTCCAGTCTATGCTTTCAGCTATGAACAGAAAGAAACTTCCCCAGTATGATACAGGTCAATATATGAACAACCCACAGATAACATCAAACTCAATAGTGAAAGACTAAAAAATTGGAGACCAAACAAAGACACTTATTGTCATCACTATTGTAAACATCTTCATGGAAGTTCTAGCTAAAGCAATTAGGCAAGAGAAAGGCATCCACATTTGAAATAAATAAAAGGCATCCACATTTGAAAAGTAGAAGTGAAACTTTCTCTATCGGCAGATGACATACCCCTAAATGCAGAAAAATCCCAAAAAATCCATACCAAAGCTACCAGAACTAGTAACTGCTTTCAGCAAAGTGACAGGGTACAAGATCAACATGCAATAATCAATAGTGTTTCTATACACTAGTAATGTTCAATGTCAAGAAGAAATCAAGAAACAAATTCCTCTTATGGAAGCACCTAAAGGAACGAAATATCTAGGAAGAAATCTTACCAAGGATGTAAAGGACTTGTACATAGAAGACCACAAAACATTGCCAAAAGAAATCAAAGAAGAGCTAAATAAATGGAAGGACATTCTGTATTCATGGATGCAAGACTAAATATTATTAAGATGTCAATTCTATCCAAAGTGATGTACAGATTCAACCCAATCCCAATTTTTTTGCAGAAATGGGAAAAATCAACCATCAAATTTAAGTGGAATTGGAAGTGGCCTGGAATAGTAAAAGCCATCTCGTAAAAGAACAAAGCTGGAGGACTCACCCTTCCCAATTTCAAAGCAGATTTTTAAAAGGTGACTTTGATGCTCACAGAGAGGGAAAATTCTGTTGAAGCACTTATTTTTTTTACAACTGAGCCAAAATTCCAAGCCCTGGCAAAAATGAAGAAACTTTCCTTTGTAACAATTATCCCAAATTTACTATGAGCTCCTTACAGAGAAAAGCAAGACATGTATGTTTTCCACAAAATAGTTGTTAAAAGCTCCAAAGGCGGGGATAGTTACAGCCACAAAATTCAACATCTTACGAAATGATACAGATAGAGATTCCAAAGTGATCAGGAATATGTGAAAGCCCTTGTGGTTTGTGCTTATTAAAACAAACAATAAAAAGAGATAACAGAATCCATACTTATTATTTTTAAGTTTTTTACTTGATAGCATGTAAATTATTAATAATTTCAATTTTCTATTATTCGTACTAGACACATTTTTCAGGGTCTCCCTTCTTTTATTTAAGAATGAGACACTTGTGTCTGCTTTTTGATGAATAAAAAAACAATGAGTAAATAGTAAGGGACATTTCACTGTGTTGTTTTCTCAAGCCACATATATATGTTGATTGAGGAGGAGGGCTTGATTTCGAGTTTACTCAAAACGTTGACATTGTTTTCCACCTTAAGAAGCTAGAAATAAAAAAAACTTAACTAAATCCAAAATAAGTAGAATAAAGGAAATAATAAAGATCAAAGTGTAAATCAACGGGATAGGAAACAGGAAAGCAATAAAGAAAAAGAAATGAGGAAAAAGGTAATTCTTTGAGAAGATCAATATAATTCATGTATTTCTAACCAGGTTGAAAACAAAAGAAAAGAGAAGACATAAATGAGAGAGGTGATATAATATGGGGTTTTACTAGCTTCCCCTTGTGACTCTGATTCAAAGACAAGCAGACAACAGTGAGAAAAATTAATTTGGAGAGTTCAGAAACAACAATCCATTACACAGGAGGTGCCTCTTAAATATTGTGACACTGTGGAATTCTCACAGAAAACTTGAGAGAAAGAAGCATCAGAATTTTTTTCTCTTCCCCTGAAAGTGCAATATGAGTTCAGTGTCATTAAAAGAAAAGTCACAAAAAGTTCATCTTCTATAAATAAGATATATTATGATGCTTGCAAACTTGATAAAACTCTCTCTAAACCCATATAGTATATATGTAATAGTAATTTTTCCATTAGACATTAATGGAATTAATTTTCATTACTCTGTTCAAAAACTCCTCTTCATTTGATACAGTTTTCACAACTCATATTTTTCTCACACAGAGTCTAACGTTTAGTTCTCCAGTGTCATATATACAGCTCTTTTCCTTTAAAAAAAAATCAAAATATTTCCTCCTGACAACATGCATTCTACCGTCATTTCCATTTGAAATGCATGCACATTTTATCCTAAATATTGATTTTGTATTATTGATCTAGTAGATGGTATACTGAGAGTTTTAACTATCATGATTATTATATGTGCTTTCAGTATTATACTTTTGACTTTACATTTTTCTTAAAGCTAATATTAATTTCTCTTAAATTGCAGTGCCCTATATATTCAAGCAAATTTTATTTCTTTCCTCACACAAATCGAAGATAAAGTCAGTTTATCCGATTATATGTTTCTTCTTAAACTCTGGTAATAACAGACAAGAAAAGAAAAAAAAAAACTAGTATGAATGCAAGTGCTGTGTTCCTTTCTTTCTTTCTCTCACTGCTTTTTTTTCCCCCAAGCCCATCTCATGCATGTCAGGACAGACACCTCTTCAATCACTCTGTAGCCAGTCTGTCACTTTGAAAGCTCAACTTCGCTCCCCTGCCATTCAGTGCTATTCACACCCTACCTAAGTCAATCATAGGGACTCACGCAGTCCACAACGCAGTATCCCTTACATCTGTCAAAAGAACGAGGGAAAAACAGGGCTACACATCTTAGGACAGACTCGAGTTAAGGTCAAAATCATTCAAAATCACTTGCACTGTCTTTTTATTAAACTGCTTTTTGAACATGCAAAGCCAAGTGGGTCCAAGAGAGAAAAAAGCTTCCTGCTCACTACCAAACTCAACCAGTGTCATACTCAGGAGTGGGCAAAAGGATCTCATTTTGCTTATTATGAGCTTATAATAAAAGATTTTCGGATAAGAATTGAAACACTCCCACCCCTGTCATATGAAAGAACTGTTTAGTATGTACATCTACTAAGTGCGTCTACTACTAAGCAAAGGCAGACATCTGGCGCTGTCATTTATGGGAAAAACATCATCATTTAGAAGATTAGTTGTATTTCCGTGTAGACAATTTAAATGAGCATTTCATAAAGTGACTAGGGATACTCAAAAAATTTTGTAAACAAAAAATTTGAAATTTGGTAAAACAAGAAGGCATTGTTATATTTTTAATTTTAAATAAAGTCAGGTGGTTAAACTTATTTCTATTATTTTCAAACTGATTTTTGAACATGTAAAGCCTAGTCAAATCAAGCAGACCAATTAGCTATGTCCTTCAATTCTATTATTAGGCAATTGACTATTTTTCTTTGTCTTCTTCTCTTGGTGTCCTTTTGGGTAGAATTTCTTTTTATAATCCTAGAGGAACAGTTTCCACCTATGCCCAGTTTTTGCCATCTGCATTTCCAAGACCTTTGTAAAAGTCTACAATTTATAAAGTTTCCTGTAACAAATATCACAGTTTGACTGCCTTTATGCATGTATGACTCTAACTTTGCCATAAATTGCCAGGACAACACAATTTAAATACTATTACATTAATAAACAATGAAATCCATTTTATAAATTGACTTGCTTAATCTTACTATCTATTCATTTCTAATCTTTGGGGGACACAATGCATTGCACTGAATATCTGATGAATACTCTATGTAGCTCCTTTCCACAAGCAAAATCTATGTAACCCACACATTGAATGTTGACATTATTTCAAGATGGTCACAAGCTCTGGGACTGCCAAATCCAGACATGTAAATTATGTCCTGCACAAGGGCATCCAGATGTGTGGTGTTGGTAAAGTGCATGTGTGTGTGTGTGTGTGTGTGTGTGTGTATGTGTGTGTATGGAGTTAGTTGGAACTGAAATCTAACCTACACCCACCTCACCCACTTATAAGGGTGAAAGTGTTATAGTGAAAAAAATATGCAGTTTTTATTTCACAGATAGACATAATATGTGTTAGAAGAGGTCTTAAATGAACTCTATAACAATTTTATTAATCACCAAAGTTATTTCCATTTATACATTAATTTAAAATTATATCTTGATCCAGACAGGCCTTAAAGTTATATAAACAGGCATGTTAGTCAAAACAGTCATGATTTTCTTGAGAGCCAGCTCCATGTCTATTTTAGCTATGAATCCTAGCAGAGGATCCAGTACATGGCGTAATAAACCTCCATTAGATTAAACTAAATAATTGGTGTGTTTGTACATATTATATATGTATGTATGTGTGTTATATATATATGTGTGAAAATGTATATATAGTAATGGTAATAGATCAGTCCAATTGGAAAAAAGTATCACTTTGTGAAATCCAGATTTCTTCTTGTGATACTTAAGTTACTTTTGTTTGGCAATATATTTCTGTATTTTTGCCCTAGATATAGAGTTCTCCATATCTTAAACAAAATTATACAAATAGACATGCTCAACATTTCAGCATATTTGCCTTTAATTCCATAAAACATTGTAATTATTCTTTTGAATTTTTTTGTTTCAAAATTTTCAAGATCAGTCTTTGTGCTATTAGAGATTAAGTTCATTCATTTCTACACAAGCAAATTTTGCCCAGTTTCATGTGACTAAATCCATGAAATACTGACAATGGATGTGGAATATAGAAGTGATTGTCACTGGGGAAGTTTTGCCTTCATACTACAGAATATATACTGACATCAAAGAAAACTTCAGTAGAATACAAAAATTTGTGAACAAACTTTTTCTTTGCATATGCAAAATTCTATTTGGTTTATTTCCTGGATTAAAAAAAAATCTCAGTGAAGCAATTTGCGCCCACCTAATAAATGATTAAAGTTCAAATATATATGTCAGGAATGAAATGGAAAACATTTTTTTTTAATTCTTTAAAAAGTAAAGAATTAAGAGCTGGGTACAACTAAAGGAAATGATAACTACATGGAAAGTTTAAAATTAGTGCATTGGATATTTCCATTAAGAAAACTTGTTAGAAAATCTGAAGCGAGATAACAATATAGTATGGGATAACTGTTTTTGTCGGGTTTTTTTCCCTCTTTCCACTGCCAGCATTCTCCCAACTGCACATGTCCTTTAAAGCCCTCTGTTCAGTCTCCTATTTATAAAACACTTTTTCTTATCTATCTGTTGGGTTGCTACTCACTCTCAGTTCAGAAGCATAAATATTAAGCATTTTATGAGAAAATGTTCCTTCCCTACTCTATATTCAGTCTATATTCCCCTTCGTGAGGGACTTCGGTTCCAGCATCAGATATAGAGTATGTGGCCTGAGTCTAAGCTAATCAGCACATTCTATCCTCACCAAATATTTTGGTTTTCAATGGGCACATGACCCAGTTTGGGTCACTAACTCATTTATTTATATAATTTAACTTTAAACATTTTATTTTAACTTAGAGCTGAATGAATGTTTATTTATCCATGAGTCTATCCAACAAATATACTTCCAAGTTATATTTTTCCATATCACTCCAAAAATTTGCCAATTGTTCCCAATTGTTTATCTTATTAAAGTGGAGAAAGAAACTGAGGATAATGGTAAATCAGTTTAAATATGAAAACCTTCTGTAGTGGAAATATGGCAGCAATGTACCCAATTTGTTCAACCTTTCTTGATCCTCATTAACTCTGGGCCTGGAGATATGAATTGCTTAGGCGGATGGGATGGTAGTATATATGACAGAATTAGACTTTTAAAGTGTCTTCGCCCTTTTGCAGCTTTTGGAAACTCAACCCCATGGCAGTAATCCTGGGCAGGCTGCTTTGAGATGAGAGACCAAGAGGATGTGAACTGAGACTCTGAAGCCCATCAACTAGCCCTAGGCTGACCTCCAGCTGACTGTAAAAAAATAAGTTAGCTCCAACAGAGATCAGCCACATCTGATCTAGATCAGCACAACTTCCCAACTGAGTGTAAAAAGAATTACAAACCACAGACTCATGAGTAAATAGATGGTTGTTATTTTAAGCTACTAAGATTTAGGGTAGTTAGTATTACTCAATTTAATTATTACACCTTCTATGTATTTTACATTATTCCAGGTCAGTTTTGCAGAATTATTTATTGAACATAATATTCAAAGAGAAAGTTCATAAACTGTAAATTTAGAGCATAATAAAATTTTTCAAAGTGAACTCATCGATGTATCTAGATACCCCAGAAACTTCCATAAGTCCCCCACCCATGCATGACTCCATCTCTAGGGTTAATTACCATCTTAATTTCTGACACCATGGATTTATTGTGCCTTTTTGATCTTCACATAAATGGAATCACGCAGTATAACCTTTTGGATTTGGGATGTTTCATAGATTATTAAGTCTTATGAGATACATCCATTCCATTGCTTATGGTTCATTAATTCTCATTTAATTGTATTATGTGTTATTATCCATTGTACTCTTGATGAAAATATGGGCTGTTACCAGTTGGGGGATAATATGAATAAAACTGCTATGTACATTCTTATATATAGCCTTTGTAGGATATATATTTAGATATATACCTCTGATGGAATTGCTGGTTATAGCTTCTACATGTCCAGGAGGTATAGTAGAAACTGCCAATATCTACTATTCTCCTCCACTGGTAATGCTGCCACCAGCAGTGAAGAAGAGCTACAGGTGCTCCATATATTCCCAAATAATTGGTATATTCTGTTTATAGAAGTTTCTGTTTATTTTCAATTTAGCTTGTCTGAAGAATGTGCATTGGTACTGCATTGTGGTTTGAATTTGCCTTTTACTACTGACTAAACTATCTACTGACCATATTTGAAGTGCATTTTCAAGTCTTCAGCCCATTTTGCTTTTGGCTTATCTTCCTTTTACTTATGGAATGGTAGTAACTCTTTAAATATTTTTGTATGATTCCTTTGTAGAATATTTCTTTTGCAAATATCTTCTGTCTCTCTATGGCTAGCATTTTCATTATTTTATTTTATTTATTTATCTATTTTTTTTTTTTGCATGGCAGGCACCGGGAAGGTATTTTCATTATTTTAATTACATCCTTTAATAAGCAGAGGTTCTTATGGTTCCATTAACCTAATCTCTTCTGTGGTTAGAAATTTTATGTAATTACAAATATTGTAGACATCTAATGTTTTCATTTAGTGGTTTATTTCACTTTTCACATTTAGATCTTCAAACCATTTTTAATGGACTTTTGTATAGGCAGTCAGGTAGAAATCACAGTTTGTACGTTAGAGCTTAATCACACACCATTTCTTGAAAAGACCAACTTTTTCCCCCTGCATTGCAGGCCCCATTATAAATCAAGTGATTTGATTTGTCTAGATCAGTTTCTGAACTTTCTTTATTCTGATTGATTAATCTGTTAATTTTTGCCCAAAACATTGAGTATTAATTATTTTAGTGTTGATATCTTATAGTGTCATTTGACCAGATTGGTTTGTCTTCAATATTTTCTTGATCATTCTTGACTAGACGTCAAGATCAGTTTCACTGGACTAAATTAAGGTGTCAACAGGACACTCCCTCTGGGTAATCTAGTGGAGAATCTATTCCTAGCCAGTTCCACCTTCTGGAGGCTACATCATTCCAGTTTCTGCCTCCATGCTCACATTGCCTCCTTCTCTTTATAAAATTTCCTCTATCTCCCTCTTGTAAAGATACTTGCATTAGCATTTCAGACTCACCTGGTTAATCCAGAATAATCTCTTTAGGTAAAGGGCCTTAACGATCACATCTGCAATGTTTTTTCCATTTAAATTAACCATCACAGGTTCCATTGATTAGGATGTGATATCTTTTGGGTGCATTATTCAGACTACCACGGCATCCTTCCCTATTGATGACCTCAGGGGAAAGACTTTCAAATATTTACCATTTTGTACAGTATAGATGTGTATGCCATTTTGTATAATATATGATGCATACACATACATGTATATAAATTTATGTATATATATTTAAACAATCTTTATTATAATTGGAAATTTTCCTTCTAAGATTGCAAAAGTTTTTATCTGAATGGGTTTTGAATTTTATCAAAAACATTTCTGCCTCTAAACGCTCTCATGGTTTTCTCATCTAGTCCATTTTTGTAGTAAGTATCATTGACTGATTTTTTAAATGTTATAATACCACCCTTGCATTCTTCGAATAGATGCCAATGGTGTATGATATATTATTCATTTATATATCTCTACATTTGATTTGCTGTTATTGTTGTAGGATTTAAAATTTTTTATTCATGTGAGTTGTTTCTAATTTAGCTTTTTATACTGTTTTGGTAAGTTTTTTAAAAACTTGAGTTTTACGTGTTCATGTTAAATGACCAACTTTGGCTGTATGAAGTCCTGATGCATGCAACTCATGAATGACCCTTGAGGATATCATCTTAAGTGAAGTAAGCCAGAAACAAAGGACAAATATTGCATCGCTCTCACCTGTATGAATTAATCATAATACACAAGCTCATAAAGTTAGAATTTAGACCATGGGTTACCAGGGGATAGATTGGAGTTAGAGAATGGGGAATTGATGCTTCATTTATACAAAATTTCTATTTAGTTTGATTGTAAAAGTTTGGAAATTGATGGTGGCGATGGTAGCACATTATTGTGAGTATAATTCACAGTGCTGAATTATATAGATGAATGTGGTTAAAAGGGAAACTTTAGGTCATATATGTTACTAGAATAAAAGTTAAAACATAAAACATAGTATCATATAACACAGTGACACCTCTTGTGGATGATGCATTATAGTTAACAGAAGTATAAGAATGTTCTTTCATGAGTTATAACAAATGTAGGACACTAATACATGGTAGATGGGAAAAAATACACCCAATAAAAAGTATGTATGATAGTTAATAGTACTATCTTGATAATCTTTCATCTATTGTAACAAAGGCAACTACTGTTAAAAAAAGTACAATTACAAAATAGAGCTATTATCAGTTGCAATAAATGTTCCACACCGATGTAAGGCGTTGGCTGAGGGTGGTGTAAGGAAATTCTATATTTTATGGATAATTCTTCTGTAAACTACAACTTCTCTAATAGATTAAATAAATAATTAAGGAAATAAATACAGCCAAAGTTGGTTGTTTGACATGAAATATACAGATATAAATAAAACTTCAAATTTGGGGGATTTAAAAGATAATTAGATCATATTATAACAAATGCATGCTAATCAAGTACAATGTTTTTGAAAGTTTATATTTACCAAAATTTATTATAATTATTTTACAGAGAAAATAACTCAAATTGGTTTACAGATGAAATATAACTATTATTTAAGGAAAAAAAATTACACCAAACTCACACAAATTATTCCAAAAAAGTGACAAAGTGTAAACACTTCCCAAGCCTTACTTTTCAACATATATTTAAGCATTCGCTTTTAGTTTCAGCAAAGTAGTCAGTTGGAATTTTGATTGGCATTCTGTTGAATCTGCAAATTGCTTTGGGTAGCACTGATATCTTAATGATATTTAATCATCTAATCCATGAACACAGAGTAGTACTTTTCCACTTATTTAGGTCTTTGATTTTTTGAGCAATGTTTTGTAACTTGCTGTTTACAATCCCTTTACATCCTTTGTTAAATTTATTCCAAGATATCTTATTTCTTTTAACTACTATAGTAAATGGAATTTTTATCATGATTTCCTCCTCAGATTGCTCATTACTATTTTTAGAGGCACTATTGATATTTGCCTGTCAATCTTGTACATTGCCACTTTCCTGAATTAGTCTATTAGCTCTAGTAGCTTTGTTGTAAATCTTTCAGAAGTTTATGTATAGAGGATCAAATAGTGTAAGTTTTAGCACTTCCTTTCCAATTTCGATGCCTTTTATTTTATTTTTCTTGCCTAACTGTTCTGGCTACATCTTCCAGTACAATATCGAATAACAATGATGGCAGTGGGCATGCTTGCCTTATTCCACATCTTTAAGGGAAAGCTTTCAATTTCTCACCATTGAGTATGATAAGCCCTTTATCATGTAGAAGAAGTTTCCTTTTATTCCTATTTTTCTTAGTGGTTTTATAAACAAAGGATGTTGGATTTTTGTCAAATGCCTTTTCTGCATCAATAGGGATGGTGATGTGGTTTTTCCCCTTTGGTTTGTTATTGTGGAGTATTATATTAATTGATTTTGTTATGTTGAACTATCCTTCCATAGCTGAGATAAAACCTACATGGACATGGTGTATAAGTCTTTTCACATGCTGTTGGATTCAATTTGTAAGTATCTTGTTGAGGATATTTTCAGTTATATTCATAAGGGAAATTGGTCTGTAATTTTCTTTTCTTGTAATATCTTTATTTGCCTGGTATTGGAGTGACATTGGCCTCAAAGTATGTTAGATAGTGCTCCCTCTTCTTCAGTTTTCTGGAAAAGCTTGGGCAGGACTGGTATTGATTCTCCTTAGAATGCTTTTAGAATTCACCTCTAAAGCCATTTGAGTATTTCTTTGTTGGGAGTTTTTTGATGACTGATTCAAGCTGTTTACTTGCAATTCGTCTGTTGAGAGCCTCCGTTTCTTCAAGAGTCAGTGTAGGTATTTGCGTGTTTCTAGGAATTTGTCCATTACATCTAGGCTGTCTAATTTGTTGGCATACAGTTTTTTTGTAGTGTCCTCTTACGATCCTTTAGTAATGCCACCCTCTCATTATTGATTTTATTCATTTGCATATTTCTTTTTTTCTGTGTCAGTCTAGCTGAGTGTTTGTCAATTTTATTGATCTTTTCAAAGAACCAACTTTTGGGAGTTGGTGCAAGGGTAGTTCAGTGGTAGAATTCTCACCCACAAGGCTCAATTCCCAGTCCATGCACTTCCCAAAAAACAAACAAACAATCAAAAAATGTCAACAAATGGTGCTACAATAATGAGATGCTCACATAAAATTATAATGAAATGTGACCACACCATACAGCTTACAATAAAAAAAAGAAGAAGAACCAACTTTTGGTTTTGTTAACTCTTTATTTTTTTAATTCTCAATTTCATTGAGATAGATCTAATCTTTATTATTTCTTTCCTCTACCTACTTTGGGATTAGTTTCCTGTTCTTTTTCTAGATCCTCCAGGTGTGCAGTTAGATCTTTGACTTTAGCTTTTTCTTCTTTTTAAATGTAAATGTTTAATGTTATAAATTTCCTTTCCAGCACTGCCTATGCTGCATCCCATGTTTCATTTGTCTTAAGATATTTAGTGATTTCCCTTGTAATTTCTTCTTGGATCCGCAGATTGTTTAAGAGTATGTTATTGAACATCCATATATTTGTGGACTTTCTAGTTCTCCGCAGGTTATTGATTTCCAGCTTCAATCTGCTATGGTCAGAGAGGCTGCATTGTATGATTTCAATCTTTCTAAATTTGAAACTCGTTTTGTGACCCAACATGTAGTCTACCCTGGGGAATGATCCATGTGCACTTGAGAAGAATGTGCATCCTGCTGGTCTGGGTACAATGTTCTGTATATGTCTGTTAGGTCTAATGCATTTTCATATTATTAAGAGTCTTTGTTCCCTTATTAATATTCTATTTAGATGTCTTATCTATTTATGAGACTAGTGTACTGAAGTCTCCAACTAATACTGTATATTACTATATACAGAAAAAGAGGTATATATTTTTCTTTTAGCTTTGTCAGTGCTTTGGGGCACTATGGTCAGGTGCATAATTCTTGGACATGTATATTTATGTCTTTCATAAAAGTTGGGAAACTTTCTGCCATTATTTCCTTCCTGCCTCTTTCCCAGAAGAGTCTAGGATACCCATGATGCACGATTGTATGCTTCATGCCATCACACAAATCCCTGAGACCCTGCTCAATTTTTTCCTATTCTTTTCTCTATCTGTTCTTCTGATGGTATGATTTTTATTGTTCTGTCCTCTAGTCCACTGATTCTTTCTTCTGCCTATTCAAATCTGAGATTGAACACCTCCAGTGTATTTTTAATCTCTATTATTTTGTCTTTCATCCACATAATTTGTTATGTTTCTTTTTATACTTCCAAACTCTTCTTTATGCTCATATATTGTATCCTTAATATCGTTTATCTCTTTATCCATATTTTCCTTCTCCTTGATTTAGATTTTTTTGAACTTTTTTCATTAGTTGCTCCAAATTCTGTCTGAAGTTTTCATTTGTTCCCTTGACTGAGCCATATCCTCCTGTATTTTAGTATGGCTTGTCATTTTTTGGCTTATGTCTAGACATTTGACTACCTTGATGAGTTATTTCTGAAAGTCAGTTTTCTCCCACTTATCTGTGGTTTTATTATTGATTGGTTTTCTGTTAAGGCTCTTCTTTGATGCTTGTTCCAACATATTCTAGACCTTTTACAGCCCATGTTTAATTGACCAGATTTTTTCAGCTCCTTTCATCTGACTCTTGCCCTGGTTATGTGGTACAATTTTAAGCTTGCACTTTTTGTGCAATAGTTTCAACTCTAGGAGAAAGTTTCCTTTTCTCCATATGTTCTCTGAAAATTTGGACATTTTCATGGCCCCCAAAACCATAAGCTTGTAAGCTAATAAATTCCTGCTATTAAATGCCATCATATTTTATGGTATCTTCTTTGAGCAACTTAGAAAACTAAAGTATCTTATAGTCATTTAATTAAAAATATTTTCTAATATCAACTGTGAATTATTTCATTCCCAATAGACAGTTTCTAGTTGTCTTTTAGCTATTGATTTTAATTTAATCATTTAAATTGGAAAATTAGTTCATTTATCTTTAATGCACTTGCATAGAATGGCTTTTGTTTACCATTTAATTTGCTTTTTATTGGAAAACCTGCTCTATGAATTTTTAAATTTCATTTCTTACATTACTTTGTATTACCCAAATATTTTGCTTTCTCACTGTTTTTCCAATTTATTAGCTTGTTATTTTTATATTCTTTCACATTTAATGGTTACAGTAGAGATCACAGTTTGACTCCTTAATGTATTGCAGCTTAGTAAATTCACAGCTTTTATCAGTTTTCAGATACTAGACATGTAGAAGATGTTGATTCCAATTACTTCTCTGCCCTGTGTTTTATTTTTGGCTTGACTTTTAATTTATGTATTTGAACTGCAAAAGAAATTATTACTATCACTTAGTATAGTCAATATCCAGTTAAAATTATCCGCATTTGTATCCACTTCTTTACTCTTCATTGGTCCTTAAATGCTACTTGTACACTTGAGAGTGTTTTCCATAATTATAATATTTCTTCAATTCAGGTGAATTGTGGTTTGTTTTTCTTTAATGTCTTCATTTAATCTTCTTTTTGAAGTCAAATTTTTTTTTTTATTCTGTATAGAATCCTGTACTGACGGTTCCCAATTGCTGGCACTTTAAAGGTATCATTTCAAAGTTTGTGCATGTCATAGTTTCTGTTGAAATGTTAGCTATTAGTGTTGTTGTTTCTCTTTAAATATAATGTGTCTTTTTTCTTTTAAAGTACAATTTTTTTATCTTTGGGTTTTAGAAGTTTTACTCTGAGGTTAAAAAAAATAACACAGAATGGGCTATGATTTATGATTTGTCTTTGTCTTGCATGGGTCTCACTGAACTTCTTGTATAGTGAATTTTATGTCTTTCATCCACTTCGGTATTTTATCTATCACCTTCAAATACTGGTTCAGGTTCATACTCTCCTTTACCTCTGGCACTTCAATCACATATTGAAAAACTTTTCAGTATGTCTTTGACATACCTCTTTTCCTCTTCTCTGATTTTTCTTTCATGGCTTTTCCTCTGGCCATCAGTTTAAAATTTCTACCATGACCTGTCTTCCTATTTCAGTCCTGCCCTCTATGGGGGAAAATCTGTTGTTAAATTCTCCTACAGACTTCCTAATTCCTTTGGTGTTTGTTTTTTTATGCAATTTGATTCTTTATGTATTTCCATTTTTTTGAATATCTGTATTCCTTGTTTACATCTATTTTCTTGGTCTTTTCACTCATTTTCCTGTGCATTACACTTATTTTAAATTTCTTATTAGGTAACGCAAGTGTCTCGTTCACCTGCGGTCTTGTTTCTAATCATCTTTATTTGTGTTGTTGTTTTTTTTTTTCTTTTTTGGTGATATGCTTCTGTTTCTGAGCATATCTGGTGCTTTTTATTAATTTATTTAATACATTTTACTAAATTGCTATAAATGGATTGTATATGAAAATTGTTAATTTTCAGATTATGTCATTTCTTTCCAGAGAACTTTCACGATGTTCTCTGCTACACAGATAGAAGTGTAGCCTACCATATTAATTCAGACACTCTCCACTGGAGGGAGTTCTGTGCTCAAGGCCACTTAGCAATATGTAGGCTAATTTTCATTGTAACTGCAAAGGTTCTATTGGAATCTGTGCATAGAGTCCATGGATGCTGATAAATATCCAATTGTGCAGAAGACAAATAACTATCTGTTCTAAATGTCAATAGTTTAGGGTCAAGAAACCATGTTTTAATCCAGTCTTGGACTCTGCTAAGCTGAGGTTTACTTTTAGTATTAGAAACCCTCAGTTACACTGGATTCTCTTCCCCACCTAGTATGTATCCATCCAATGCTTTCAACTAAAATTTTCATATTTTCAACAGTTCTCTTCCTTAGTGAGTTTTGAGTTCTAATCCTCTTCTCCACATTACAGTAAGATGGTCCAAATATCCATTTTGCTTTTCAGAAGCTCCCTGATTTATTTTTTAGCTGATTACCCTTTTGTTTTAGTTTCCTAGGGTGTTCAAGCAAATAACATGAAATGGATTGGCTAAACAATGAGAATTTATTAGCTTATGGTTTTGAGGCTGAAATAAAGCCCTAATAAAGGCATCGTTAGAGCAGTGCTTTCTCACTGATGACTGTGGCATTTTGGGGCTGGCTGCCAGTGATTCTGGGGTCCTTAGCTTGTCACATGGCAAGGAACATGGTGGCATCTTCTAGTGTCCTTCTTTTTCTTCTGGGGTCAGTTTCCTGCCTTCTGTGACTTCTTTTTTCTCTATATCTGAATTTCATTCTATTTATAAAGGACTGGAATAATAGGATTCTTTTTTGAGCTGGGAAACATCTTAACTGAAGTAACCTCATCAAAAGGTCTTATTTACAATAGATTTATACCACAGGAATTGTTAAGTTTAAGAACATGTTTTTCTGGGGTACATATAACTTCAAATCATCACACCTATGTTGGTTCAGATTTCAACAAATATCTAAGAAAAATACCACCCTTCTATCAGGGTCAATTCTCTACTCCTTACTTCACTCTGTTTGACTCACAAATATCCAAATTTATTTCAGTGCCCCTGAAAGATGGCCAACAGGTTTCTGGATTCTCTGCCCTTCAGCTTTAGCTTCCAACTCAGATAAAGCCCCAATTTTCACCTCTTTGTTCTCCGACCAGTATTACTATATGATGCAGGGAAAGGCAACTACAGAATACCATCTCATCATTTATGATTTTCTCTCTGATATCTTGGGTCTTCTAGTTTTCCTACCTTCAGCAGTTCTCTTAAGCCTTTAACATATGCTGCTGTTTCTGCTATTGTTATGTTTTATATTCAAATAAAAATTATATCCTATTGTTCTAGTTTGCTAGCTGTCATAATGCAATATACCAGAAACAAAATGCCTTTTAAAAAGGGGAATATTTTAAGTTGCAAGTTTAAAGTTCTAAGGCCATGAAAATATTTAAATTAAGACAAGGCTATGAAAATGTCCAAATTAAGGTACCAAGAGGTTACCTGCACTCAAGAAAGGTCAATGAATTTCAGGGTTTCTCTCTCAACTGGAAAGGCACATGGAGAAGCCTGCTAGCTTTCTCTCCTGTCTTCTTGTTTCATGAAGCTCCCCTGGGGGCATTTTCCTTCATCTGCAAAAGTCTTTAGCTTCATGGGCCATCGTGGTTCTAAAGCTTTTTCTAAAGTGGTTCCCTCTTAAAGGGCTCCAGTAAGCAACTCCACCTTGAATGGGAGTTCATGAAAACCATCCAATCAAAAGTTACCACCCACAATTGGGTGGGTCATATCTCCATGTAAACAACCAAAATACTCCCATCCAGCAATATTGAATGAGGATTTAAGAATTTGGCTTTTCTGGGATTCACAACAGATTCAAACCGACCCATTTATATTCTAAGATTTGTTAAGAAAGTTGCAAAGATAGTACAAAAAGTTCCCATATACCCCTCATATCATCTGCCCTCTGTACAATTGCTATAACTAAGAAATCAATATCGCTGCATTATTATTAACTGAATTCCACATTTCATTTGGATTTCATTAGTTTTTTTTGTTAATGTCATTTTTATGTCCAGGATCTCATCCAGGATGCCACATTACATTTTTTATATTTCCTTAGCTCCTTTCATATATGACAGTTGATCAGGTATTGTTTCTGGTGACTAGTCAGGCATTTTGTTGAATACATCTCAATTTAGGTTGTGTAATGTTTTTGTCATGGATAGACTGAGGGTTTTGTGCTTTGAAGAAGAATACTATGGAAGTGATATGTCATTTTCTTTACATATCAGATGATAGATGCTATTGCTAATTATATTAACTTTTCTTACCTGCCCCAGGAAGTGTTTACCCAGTTTCTACACTGAAAAGTAAATTTTCCACTTTTCGATACTCCAGTCTTTAAAATGAAGTGACTAAGCATAGTACACATTAAAACAAGAGAGGGTTTGAGTTAAGCTCAACCTCCTAGAGAGGAACTTTCAATGTAAATTATTTAGAATTCATCTACAAGAGAAATTTGCCTCTTTCCCCTCATTCACTTATTTATTCAATCATTTATATCAGTATATTGATTTGGGTAATAAAATAAATTACTCAATTAAATATATGGGTATTCATTTTAAACTTTGTTGTAAGCTAATCTTATAGTATTTATTGTATTGCTCAAATTGCTACTGCTTTGGCCATTAATCTCTTTTAAGTTGGAACCTGTATCTATGGGGTAGGTTGAATTATGTACCTAAAATAACACATCCCTTAATCTTAATTCTCGTCCGTGTGGGTATGAACCCATTGTATGTAGGACCACTTGAAGATGTTATTTTTATTTAAGGTATGGCACAACTCAATAAGGTAGATCAATACAGACTCCTGGAGGCCTTATAAAGAGAAATCCACAAGAAGGGGCCAGAGACATAAAGTCAAGGGAAACTGGAAAGAGTGGAGAGGATATTGTCAGGTGTGATCAAGGACCCTCACAGATTAAGTAGCAGAATGCTATACTCCCCGGGAGGAAACAAGCCTTCCAGCCTCCAAAATCACGAGTCAATAAATTCCTGTTGTTTAAGCCAACATATTTTGTGGTTTTGTCATAGCAGTCTGGAAAACTAAGCCTTTTTAAAAATTTTTGAACACTTTCTTGCTTTCTGGCACCATCCAGCCTCATCTTGAAATTTCCCTGCCTCAGTCCTAAAACCTGTTATTTCTCTATGGAACCCTGGCTCCTTTAATTGGAAAACGATATTAGAATCAAGATGTGGATGCTGGCTCATTACTATAAGAAGATATTGTTATTTTATTAGACTTTTCTAATAGTTCTCAGCAGGAGTATCTATTGCAAGCTATTCCATCCTCCTTGAAGTGGAAGTTATCACTTTAACTTATTAATGGAAAATAATGTCTTTCTTTCCTGACAGCAATAAAGGTCTGTGAGATTAGAATTGATGTAGTCATCTGGAAAAGGGATTTTCTTGGAATGGAGCTAATACAAAAAGAGAGGCAGAGAAGATAGAATAAATTTGTGATACATGTGAAATGATTGAAAGATAGTGGGAAATTTTTATTTGTATTACCTGACAAATGTCATTTTTTAAATTTCTCTCTCTCTCTCTTATTGTTTGGCTACATAAAATGGACAGAGAACCAGTATCTGAAATAAAGAATTGAATATGGTTGACTATAAGTGAGAAATTGACTATGCTAACATGTTTTATAGACAGTATTAGAGACCATTATTTCCTGTAATTGGGTGTTGATATTCCATTTTAATCACATCAAAATGACTTACTAAGTTCTGTTCTTTTATATTATGAAATTCATATCACTTGCATCAGGAGACTTAGAAATGATTTTTCTCTTTCTTATTGATTTTGGTAAGGTTTTAAAAGGAAGAGGCAATATTGGATTGAATAAAGCTTATCTGATCACAGAAAAGAGATATATTTATGCATACATACTTGGCAAAGAAGATCCTTTACAAACCACCTGGAATTCAATATGGTAGAGATTTGCATGAGTTAGTAGATAGTATGTTATTTAACCCCAATATTGATATGTATGATGGGTTGAAGCTTTATGTACCCAGAAGATCATGTTCCTAAAGCTAATCCATTCCTGTAGGGTATAGACCAATTATGAGTGAGGCCTCTTGATTAGGTTGTTTCAGTTGAGGCCTGCCTCAGGTGAGTCTTACTTATCTTACTGGAATGCTTTATAAGAGGATAAAATTCAGAGACAAAAGACGGAGAAAAAAAAACACAGATGCTCATAAAGAGAGCGACAGACAGCAGCCAGAAGTTGAAAGCAACAATGCCTGGGAGAGAAGGACCAGCAGATGTTGTCATGTGCCTTGCCATATGACAGAGGAGTCCAGGAATGATGGGTGGTCTATTGATGCCTTGATTTGGACATTTTCACAGCCTGAGAACCATAAGTTTGTAAACTAATAAATCGTTATTAAAAGCAAGCCCACTTCTGTTATACTGTATGTTCTTGTCTGCTGGAATGTGATATACCAGAAATGGAATGGCTTTTTAAAAAGGGAATTTATTAGTTTGCAAGTTTACAGTTCTAAAGCCATGAAAATATCCAAATTAAGGCAAGGTTATAAAAATGTCCAAATTAAGGCAGCCAGGGAAAGATACCTTTGTTCAAGAAGGCCGATGATGTTCAGGGTTTCTCTTCCAGCTTGAAAGGCACATGGTGATGTCTGCTGGCTTTCATTCCAGGCTTCTCAAAGGTTTTACAGGGGAATTTTCTTTTTTCATCTCCAATGGTCTCTGACTGTAAGCTCTGTTGGCTCTGGTGGTTTAAAGCTTTTCTCAAAATGATTCTCTCTTAAAGGGTTCCAGTAAGCAAACCCACCTTGAATGGGTGGAGACACATTTCCATGGAAACCATGTGATCAAAAGTTACCACCCACAATTAGGGGGGTCACATCTCCATGTAAACAATACGAAAGGATCCTACCGAGCAATATTAAACGAGGATTAAAGGACATGGCTTTTCTGTGGTACACAATAGCTTCAAACAGGCACATTGCATTTCAGCATCTTCAGCAAACATTTCAATGCATGAAAGATAGTAAAAATTGAAAAAGAGCAAGAGCTCTCAAACACCCTATGTTATATACTCCCAGCCTGACAGAGTGGGCCATTACTATCATTGCAAAGATGCAATGGTGTAGTATGTTCCTGGAGATAAGAAAGACTTAAGCTATAAGTCAGTTTTGTTAACTATGTAAAGGCAGAAGCCATTATCCTGAGGACTAGAAAAATATTTAGAAAATTGAAACCTAATTTTGAGAAAAAGGAAATTCTGAGGCTTAAATCTAGATCTGAAGAGTATGAACTGAGCGATCTCTGCTTTTGCTACTGCTCATAAAATTTTGCAGCAGCAAAGAGACCAAATTTCAACCTTTTTTTTTTTTTTCTTTTTTGCATGGGCAGACACCGGGAATTGAAACCAGGTCTCCAGCATGACAGGAGAGAATTCTGCCTGCTGAGCCTCCATGACCCACCCTCCAACCTAACTTTTAAAGATATTTTATTATCATAAAGAAGCAAGCCAGGATAATTATGACCTATAGTTGATTAAATCATAAGGCAATTCAAGGACCCAAAATCAGTCTGCTCAGGAAATGAAATGCCGTAAAAGTGAAGCTACAGGAAGCAGCATTCGCTCCAAAACCTTCCCAGAGAGAAGACTGGTTAAGCAAAGCCTTCTAATCCACTTTATGAACTAGCAGATGTGATCTGAACTATTAAAGTCCAGAGGGCTTTTTTCCAGTCTTCCATTTTAAAAATGTTTATGGTGATCCTGTTTTTTGTATAAACATTGAATTTATGTATTTATTCATTGGGTTCATTTAGGTAAGTTAACTTTATTACTTTCCATTGATTAGAATATTAGGAGACACATCTGAAACTGAATAAAAGGAACAAAAATCACCAGATTCCAGGTCTTTTCCTAAGTCATTTTGACTAATCTATAAAAACACCTACCTCTCTAGTCCTACACTCTTGCTTTAAACCAATTCTTCATTTCCTACTATATTTAAAGCATTTTAACCTGAATGATGCATTATTGCTTTAAAACATGAAAAAAATTATCTAAATTTTTTTACTTTCAATGATTTATGAGCAAGAATCTTTGAATTAATTTAAAAATATTCTATATTTGCACCTATTGTTAGATTTTCATAAAACTTGGTTAATTCTTTCTTCACAATAATTTACTCTCCAGTACATTTCTTTTATAATGGTTCATCATTGAATGCTGAATTAACATCCTGAACTCCTTAGGAAATTCTACCTAAGTCCTTGTGTTTTGTTCCTAGGGAAATCTTGACTGGAGGATCCTGCACTAAGCTCTGCAGCTCCGTAGGAACAATATCAGTATTTATAGAGTGGAAGGCCAGCCCATGCCAAATGGGGTTCTGGTATAAAGCATCCAGAAAATATTTAGAAAGAATTAAAATTCTAATCCTGTAGTGAGGAAAGACAATCAAGAAATAAGGACTCTATATTACCCCTTAAGATTAAAGCAAGAATTTAAATAGGAATTGTTTTCTGTAGGTTTTGAAGCCTGGGAATTTGGAAGCTAGTCAATATTTAAAAAATAGAGTAGATCAGGCTAAGTTTTATTATATCATTTTATGAAGTGGAGCTATATGGCTTAGAGATAAACCTCAATCAATTAAAATGGACTCATAGAACTGAACATTGGTTTTTGTGACGCAATTTTTGCATAACTCCAATACATTCTCCACTCAGTTACTGGAATCAACTTCTAAGCATTACTCTCATGTTAAAAAAAAAAAAAAGTATAATGTTTTGTTCATTTTCCTGTTGTAATGAACTATAATTTGAATTGAATTTTTTAGTCTCATGTTCTAAAATTATCTAATACCTTCACTTTAATCAGATAGCTCAGGCTTCTCATGTCCTCTCTACTTCAAAACTATGTACTGTTAGTCCTGAGTATTGTGGGAAGATGGCAGAGTAGGGCATTTCAGGGCACTGCCCTTCTACCAAAACAAATATTGAAGAGTCAGGAACTGTTAAAAACAGTTATTTTGAAAGTCTAGAGGCCAAAAAAATACTGTATAGCATCCAGGGAAGATTGGGAGGAACAGGCTTATAAAATATGACAAAGAACAGTAAATTGCTGTCTGCACACAATGACTATTAGAGCACACCCCTCCTCTCACAGCAGGATGCCATGGGGTCCACCCACTGGCTAGCCCAGTGGTTATAGAAAGGGACACAAAAAATCTTCTTCCCAAAGACCAGGGCTGGGCTGACTGCAATCATGGCTTTTATTTAGGGACTTCATATTGCTCGGGGCCTCGTTCTGAGTGTGGTCATTTCAATTCAACCTGGACAAAGGCCATGGCAGAAGAGACTAAACATTCCTTACTTATGGAGGCAAGGGAAAGTTAATTAAAAGCCAACAAAGTTCAGCTTTGAGGAGCTGTGAAAGAAACACTTGGTACCTTTCCTGATCCTCTAGGCTGGAGCACTTTGGGAGCCAGACTGCACCTCCCACCTGGGTCCCTGGCTGTATCAACTGGTAAAGACTGACTTGGGAAAGTCCTCTCAAGCATGTACCTCCTTCCAGAAGCAGCTTGAGACAAAAGGAATGCAAAGGACTATAGAAGCAGAACATCTGAAGCCAAGTCTGACTTGCTTCAAATATCTAGGCGAGGGAGGGCTCTTCCCTAGGAAACAGGGTGCAAATAAACTGCTATAAATGGGGGGAACACCATTACAACTAATAAGCAAAAGCCCATGAAAGACACTGGCCTGGAAAAGGGTAAAACCCTGCACACTGCACTCACCTTGAGCAGATCTTCCTGATAGGTGGGCTGATGCTCAAGAAAATCTCTGTCTTATAACCAGCTAGTTACAGAATCAATAAACATAACTCAGGGAATAAATTCCAAGATTAACATTTTTAAATATTAAAATGCACAGTGTGCACCAAAAGAGCATAAGGCAAACAAGGAAACAGGAAATAATCGCCCACTTAAAAGAAGAGGCTAAAAAGCCAGAAAATACCAGTGAAGAAGACCAGAATGTGGACATACTGAGCAAAGCATTAAAAAAAGAGCTTAAAAATGATCAATGAAATGAAGGAAAATACAGAAAAGAACTAAAGAATATCAGAAAACAATGAATGAGCAATATGAGAATTTTAATAAATGGATAGAAACCTTAAGGAGGAGCCAAATAGAACTACTCGTGATGAAAACCACAAAAACTGAAATGAAAATTTCACAGGAGGATTTCAAGAGCAGTCTGGAGGTGGAAGAAGAAAGAATCAATGAACTCAAAGACAAGACACTTGAAATGAGTCAGGCTGAGGAGCATAAACAAAAGAAAATATAAAAATTAAAATAAAAAATAGCTTAAGACACCTCTGGGACACATCCATCATACCAATACACTTATAATGGAATGCCCAGAAGAAAAGAAAGGGGCAGAAGGAATATTCTAAGAAGTAATGACACACAACTACTTAAATTTAGCAAAAGGAATTAATGTGCGTATCCAAGAAGCCCAAAGAACACCAAATAGGCTAGACATGAAGAAAAGTACACCCCTTCATATATTGTTCACACTATCAAATGCAAAGAACAGGGAGAGAATCCTGAAAGCTGAAAGAGCAAAGCATTGTATTATATACAAGGGAATCCCAATTAGATTGTGTACCAATTTCTCATGAGAAACCATTTAGGCAAGAAGACAATGGGTTGAAATATTTACAGTGCTGAAAGAAAATAACTGCCAATGAAGAATTTTGTATCAGGTGAGGCTTTCTTTAAAAAAATGAGGAAGATATTAATAGATTCCCAGATAAGCAAAACCTGAGGGCGCTCATCATCACTAAACCAGCCCTACAAGCATTGCTAAATGGCATTCTTCAAACTGAAAGGAAGGGACACTAGACAGTGGTTCAAAGTGGCATAAAGACATAAAGATCTGGGGTAAAGGTAACCATTTTATTAATTATAAATGCCAGTGTTATTGTAAGATATTATTTGGTATATAACTCCACTTCTTCCTACAGGTGCTAAAATGTAAATGCATAAAAATCAATGATAAATGTATGCTTAAGATAAACAATATACAAATATATACATGGTAACAACTATAGGAAAAAGGTGGGGGAGACAGAGGGAATAGGAAAAGCATAAGTGTATGCTACTGAAGTTAACTTCATATCAAACCAAATATTATTGCTATATGTTTAGGATGTTAAATTTTAACATCGTGGTAACCCTAAAGAAAATAGATGAAAAATATGTCCACATAGAATAGAGAAGGCACTCAGTATGGAACAAAAAATAAATATAAAAGGCATTAATGGAAAAATTGAAGGATAAAAAGATATAAGACATACAAGGGCTAAAAAGCAAAATGGCAGAAGAAAGTACTGTATTAGCAGTAGTGACTTTAATTGTAAATATTATAAACTTCTGTCAAAAAGCAGAGCTTGTCAGAATGGATAAAAAAGTATGACTTAACTATGTGCTGTCTGCAAGAGACTCACCTTAAATTCAAAGATTCAAGTAGGTTGAAAGTGAAGGGATAGAAAAAAATACATACCAGGGGGATAGTAACCAAAAGAGAGCTTGGGTGGCGATAGAAAATCAAAAGAAATAGACTGGAAGTCAAAAGGAGGCATGAGGGGCAGAGATCATCATTATATACTGACATTATATTGAAATAGACTGTATATTATATACAGGATATATGATATGTTTGGTATATTATATAAATTCAGAAAAAATGATATAAATATATTATATACTGAAATTCAACAAAAGTATAGTGATTAAAATATATATGCATCTAACAGCTGAGCCCCAAAATATATGAAGCAAATGCTGACAGATTTGATGGAAGAAATTTAAAATACTACATTAATGGTAGGAGATTCTAAGACATCAATTACAATAATGGATAGAATATCTAATCAGAAGATCAATAAAGAAGTGCAGGACTTGAATGATATGCTAAACCAACTAGATCTAACAAATATAAATAGAAAATTTCATTCAACAAAAATAAACACTTTTGTCTCAAGGGCACTGGATAAACTACATGATGGGTCAAAAAACAGGTCTGAATAATTCAAAATATTGAAAACATGCCATGTATAGTCTCTGAACATAACAGAATGAAGCTAGAAACCAATAGCAGGAGAAACAAAATTCACAATTGTGTGGTAATTAAAAAACATGTTTAAACAACCAATTTCCTTAAAGGTATAATCGCAAATGAAATTAGAAAATATCTTGAGGTGAATGAAAATTAAAATAAATCATGGCAAAACTTATGGCATACAGTGAAGGCAGTGCTGAGAGGGAAATGTATAGTTCTAAATGCTTATATTAAAAAAAGGATTTAAAATCAGAGACATAACCTTCAGAGTGGAAGAACCAGGAAAAGAAGAGCAAACTAAATGCAAAGGAAGCAGAAGGAAGGAAATCATGAAGATTAGAGCAGAGATGAATGAAATAGAGAATAGAAAAATAATAGAGAGAATCAACAAAACGAAAACTTAGTTCTTTGAAAAGATCAATAAAACTGACAAACCTTCAGCGACATAAAGGAAAAAAAAGAGAGAATACAATAAAAAAGTCAGAAATGAAAAAGCGGACATTGCTACCAACCCCGCTGAAATAAAAAGGACTATAAATGGATATTATAACAATTGCACACTAATAAATGAGATAACCTGGATGAAATGGACAATTCTTAGAAATACACAAACCACTCATTAGAGTGGCTACTAGGAACTAAAAATGGGGGAATGGGCTGAGGAAGCAAGTGTTGGAGAGGATATGGAGAAATAGGAACACTCATTCCTTGCTGGTAGCAATGTACGTTGCTGTAGCCACTGTGGAAGACAATTTGCCAGTTCTTCAGAAAGCTAAGTATAGAGCCACCAAATGACCCAGCAGTACTTGATATATACCCCAAAGAATTTTGAAAGCCGGACTGTAACAGATATTTGCACACCGATATCCATAGCAACATTATTCACAATTGCCAAAAGATGGAAGCAACCCACGTGTCCATCAACCGATAAATGGATATATAAAATGTGGTAAACACATGCAATAGAATATTATTCAACCATTAAAAGAAATGAAGTTCCTATATAGGCAACATCTTAGATAAAACTTAAAAACATCATGTTGTGTGAAATACACCAGGCACAAAAGGACAAATATTGTATTATCTCACTAATATGAAATAATTAGAAAAAGCAAACTCATTGAGTCAAAATCTAGAATATAGGTTACTAGGGTACAGTGTGGGGATTGGCAATAGGAGGTTAGGCTTAAATATATATATATTCCTATGTGTAATTGTGGAAATGCTTTGATAATGGATAGTGGTGATGACAGCACATCATTGTGAATATAATTAACACACTGAAATACATATCTGAACATGATTAAAAGGAGAAATGTTCGATTGTATATTTGTATATAGGCTAACAGGATAATTTTTTTTAATCCATGGACATACACTACACAAACCGTGAAACCTAAGTTAAACCATGGGCTAGAGTTAACAGTACAATTATAAAACTGCATTATCATCAATTGTAATAAATGTTTCACACTAATGAAAGGGGTTAATAATATGGTGGTATATGGGGATCCTGTATTTTATGAATGATTTTTCTGTAAACCCACAACTTCTCTAATACAGAGCATTTTTTTTTAACTATAAGGGTGCATGGGTAGTTCAGTGTAGAATGCTCACCTTCCATGTAGGAGACTGGGGTTCGATTCCCAGACTATGCACCTCCCCAAAAACAACCAAAAGCCAAGACATAAAAAAGCTATAGTTAGAGCCTTATTTGCTCTCTCTCAATATCTGCATGAATACAACTATGCTGGAGAAAGAGAGAAAACTACACCAACAATATAAATCAGAGAAGTGAAGAACTATCCAGTGATGAAAAAGACTATGCAGTTAGATTGACAAAAACATCAGTGGCCTACACAAACTTCACCTCAATAAACCAAGGAATCTTATCCACCTGGATCCCCTATTGTCTGCCAGTGTCATCAGAGATCCAGGCCCTGTATCCGACAGAAAACAGTGTTGCACAGCAGGTGCTTTGTGCATTGGCCAGGGTAAGTTTCCAAAATCCTCCCACTTCATCACTGTAGGTCCCAGAGGAAATACAATAACAATAACCAAGGCAACAGCAAAGGCACAGGCAGTGGAAACAGTGAATTCAGGGAGGTGCAATCCCCCAGAGATGAAGTGTTATAAGTAGGCAAAGAGAACTCTGATAGCATAAAGGATTGTAATTCTTACTGCACTTCACCTGCTTGTTTAGTGACGGGTAAAGAGGTATCAGAGATGAGCATGGATAGATAACATGAATTAGATCTTTGCAATTATTGTAGGCCTAGAAATAGATGGTTTCTATATACACAGAGAAGTTGTCCATCATTAAAATGGACAAAGATCTTCTCAGAACTGTGAAGGATCACCCACTAAACTACTAAATGATGCTCCTTAAAAAGCAATTGCTTGGGCAGGCCCTGGTGGCTCAGAAGGCAGAGTTCTGGTCTGCCATGCCAGAGACAGGGGTTCATTAAAGAAGGAAAAAAAAAAAGAAAAGCAATTGCTTAAAAACACTACAGAACACTGAGAAATTACTCAAACATAATGTACCAACAATCCAGTTGTGTAATATTAAACATGTATTCATTAATGAAAATATCATGTATTTATTGGGCAAAAATTAATCAAATGCCAGTCAACAATACAGACAACATTTTTGGTTTCTGGATATTAGAGTGACAATGCCGAAACAAGCCTACAGCCCAACATGATGCAAACAATTTTTGATATATCGAACACTAAAAGCAGTTACGTTTAGACTGAAGCTGCAACAGATGAGTAGATAACATATGATAATAGATATATAACAGATACATTAATATAATAATTTTAATGTGCATATAAAACTTCATTTTTTTTTTTACAAATGCTGAGAAATGGGAGTGATATTTGTATGGGGGAGATTGTGCTACTTTCTTCCTATTAGGTAAAAGGAGACTACAGTGAAAAGACTTGTTATGGTTTTTACTGACATTGAAACTGTGTATTTATAACCCTGTGTTTCTTCCTGCTAAAGTGGATGAATTGTCCCAGGCATATATTTAAGGTCTACCCTTCTACTTGTTCACTAGATCCAAATTCCTTCTTCATACCTCTGCAAGTGTTAACTCTTCCCTTCTGCATCTCTCTGCATCCCTCCCCTGTCTCTCACCTCTTCTCTGGCATCACCAGTTTTATTCCACATGATGGATTATTCCAAACAATATACAAGTATGTTACAATAGGCAATATTACAAAAAATAAGTAAATAAATGCTTTTGTGACTTCATAAGATTTCTAAACATGCCTCTATTTAGCTAGAGAAGAGATAAAAGTTTGTGCTGGTAGGAAGGGCTGGTGATTAAAAGTGGAGGTTGTTTAAAAATGGATAGCAGGAGGGTTTTTGGCAGTGATGAAATGATTCTGATCCTCATCATGCTGGTTGTTATACAAATATATACCTATATTAAATATCATATAAATTTACATCAAAAAGTCTGTTTACTGTATATTAGTGTAAAAAACAAATTAAAATAAATAGTGCAACCAATAATGGTACTATATCAATCATGAATTATAGTGCACTCAATAAAAAGGATTCCAAAATATAAAGGAAAATATCATTCAGATAGAAAAATTTAACAAATGTGTTCAGATTTATGATACCTCATTCAATCATTGACAGAGAAATTGAGGCATTTAAACCAATTGATACAGTTGAGTCAAATCTATATTGCTACTCTTTTCCTGTCTCAATTTTTACCTGTTCATTTATCTTTCTCTGCCTATTTTGACATTGATTATTTTTAAGAATCCACTATTTATCTTTTATTAGTTTATTATCTATTACACTTTGTTTTCTTTTTCTTTTTTTATTGCTTTAAGATGTATATTAGAAAAATTTAACTTATCAATGTATACTTTAAATGATATTATGCCACCTGAAACATTGCATTAGAGCTATAGTACAATATACTACAATTTCTCCCTTCTTATATTTTGTGCTACTGTGATAAATTTTACCTCAACGTGTGACAAACTGATCAACACATTGCTATTATTTTTGCATCCAACATTTAATTATCTTAATGTGAATTAAATATTAAGAAAATAATATTAATATATACAAATATTGCTACCATATCCAGAGCTCTCTATTCTTTTGTGTGTGTTGATCCAGATATCTGTGGTAGGTTACTTTTTTTTTTTTTTTTTAATGCGTGGACAGGTTCCGGGAATCAAACATGGGTCTCCAGCTCAGCAGATGAGAATTCTTGCCACTGAGCCACCATCACACTAGCCTGTGGTAGATCAGACTTTGTAATATTTTGCTTTAGTTTGAAGGCTTCCTTTAACATTTCTGGTATTGCAGGACTTCTGGTAATGAATTCCATTGTGGTATGTCTAAAAAAATATATGTATTTCCCCTTTGTTTTTTTTTTTTGCTTAGGCAGGCACAGGGAACCAACCCAGGTGTCTGGCATGGCAAGGCGGGAATTCTGCCTGTTGAACCACCATGGCCTGCCCCTCCCCTCAATTTTGAAATATAGTTTTTCCCAGTCCTTTTATGCTACTTCTATCTACTGTCTAGGGTCCATACTTTCAGTCTGGAAAATTACCTTTATGATTTTTGGGGGGCGGAAATCTGGTGGTGGTGAACTGCATCACCTGTTGTTTATCTGGGACTTCCTTTCATCACTCCTTCATTTTTGAAAAATAGTTTTGCTAGATATAAAATCACTGATTGACGATTGTTGCCTTCAGCACTTGAAACATTTCATCCCACTGCTTTCTTATATCCATATGCGCATGATGAAAATTTAACAGTTAATCTTATTGGTGCTCCCTTGTACATAACAAGTTGCTTTACTCTTGCCCCTTTCAGAACTCTCTGAAATGTCCTTGGCATTAGATAGTTTGACTACTATGTGTCTGGGCACAGCTGTCTTTCAGGTTATCCTGTTCAGGGTTTGTTGGTATTCTTAAGTATTTATATACATGCCTTTTGTTAAGTTTGGGAGGTTTTCTGTCATTATTTCTTTGAGTATTCCTTCTCCTTCTGTATTTCTTCTCCTTCTAGGACTCCCATAATATGTATTATCATTACATATGAAGGTGTCCCAAAAGTATTTTTTTGTGTGTTGGCTTTTGCTTTTCTTTTCTTTCTTGTCCTTTGCTTGAATCATTGAAATTGCTTTGTCTTTGAATTCACTGATTCTTTCATCTGCCATCTCCAATGTACTGTTGAAAACTTTCCAATTTTTCATTTTGGCTTTTGCGATCTTCAACCACAATATTTTTCTTTGGTTCCTTTCTAAGCTTTCTTTTTACTGGGATTCCATATTGTCCATATATATATATTTTAATAACTCATACATCACACATACATCAAATGTATTGTGTGCTTTTATGTCTCTGTGAATGTAAATTCTTATGTTCACAGTGTTTATCTCTGGATGATGGATGATGATTATTCCTGTTTTCTTCAATTTTCAGAATTTTCTGTAATACACATGAACTGTTTTTATGATTAGAAAGACAGTTATATCATGGTTTACTCAACATTACAGCAATGAAATTGTTTATACCTTCTGTGATGGATTGAGTTATATATCCCAGAAATAAACATGTTCTTAACGTTATTCCTGCAGGTGTGAACTTTTGAAGATGTTATTTTTAGTTGACATGTGGCCAATTGAATTAGGATGTTCTTAATCCTAATTCTGGAGGCCTTATAAAGAGAGGGGGCCACAGAGAGGAGGAGGAAGTGCAAACTCTGTGACAACCCAGGAGAGAAAGGAGGAGCCATCTTCATGTGATGGGAAACTCAAGAACCACAGAAGCCCAACAATTGCCACCCTGCCACGGCACTGACAACCTGGGGAGGAAATAAGCCTCCTAACTTCCAAAACCATGACACAAGAAATTCCCATTTTTCTAGTCAACCCATTGTGGCATTATTCATAGCAGCTTAGAAATTTAGATATCCTTGTTTGTAGCTTCTGCTGTCAGTGTGTACATGTAGAGAGAGAGAGAGAAAAAAATATGGAATTCTATAAGTAGTTTTCGTAGTGTATCTTATAATCAAAGAGTTTTCAGCTCATTAGAAATAAGGATGAGCAAGTAGGTTGAGATAAGTAAATAGATCAATTGACCTTCTGTTTATCATCATTTTTTCTCTTGATTCATAGTTGCAGAATGATGTTTAAACAACCAAATAAATATTAAAACATGACATCTGGTTAGCAAACAGCTGAAATAATACTAAAATCAGTCCAATTCAACAGCAACAGGAACTGTAATCTTTACTGATAATTATTGCAAATGATGCATATCAGCTTGCTAATTATTTTATTATTGTTTGCATTTTACTGTTATTAATTGAAAATTCTAAATATTTGAATAATATAGTTTACGTTCATGATGTGAAATGATCAGTATGTCCTGCTTTCAAAATTATTACCAATTGATTCAGTCTATTTGACCATCCATTTTCATTACTAAATTCTTTATATGTAAGATATTCATCCTTTCTCTTAAAGTTTATTGACAGAGACTCATCAATACAATTTGCTTAGTATCAATGAAATCTGATGGTATCAATGCCCATTAGTGCTAGTTTCCCTTCATGCAAATTTTTCTTTTGTTCACATGCATATTCATCTTTAAAAACTTGTCTATATTCCAAACTATACTAGCAGCTAAGGACTAAGAGATAAATAAGACCATTATTTCCAGGCAGAAAAAAGAACATAGGCAATTAAAAATCATTATTTTGCATTCAATTATTCCTTTTCAAACTAGAATGGCAGATTATATGTCATTTTCATGAGGAATCAATACACATGTGTATACAAAGAGTTAGATGTTGGACAACTCTAAAAGGCCATTTCTTTGTGTCCTGTGATTTATCTTGTAAGGTGGGATTTTCACAGTCAAACTTCAGAAAAAAATTACAAACTCAGAGACAGGTTTTCCTTCTGAGACTGTTATTAGAGCTATATTCTCACACAAAGTAAAGTGGAAAATTGAAACAATTCGCTAGATATTTAAGGTTGTTATTTAGGGTTGCACTATCTAGACAACTTCTTTAATTCTCTGCTTCACATTTTTTATGTAGATTCTTGTTGCTAGTATAGAAGTTTTTGGGTGTGTGTTGCTTTAAACAATTGTGCTAATATGGAGATACATACTTTGGTAAACCTATAAAATGAATCTTAAATTACATAGAGGAGTTTAATCTTGAATTCTATTTTAAATTCTTGTAATGTCATTACTAATGACTTACTCGATGTTGACATGTTCAGATCTTCAAATCTTTGAATTTAAAAGAAAGAAAAATGCTTGCCTACTATTTTCTATCAGAAAATCAAATTTCAGGAAAAAAGAGTTAACAGAAAAGGTAATAAAGGTTATATATGGAATCACTTAAATATCTACAATTATGCTCATTTCGATTCCCCATTTCAAAGTTATAGTCAGTCAAGCATGCAGAACTCAAATATGCAAAATATTCTAAACCACACAAGTCAACAAAAATGACTGTCAAATTAAAGATTAGAAAATGGGAGTACTTCTTGTAAGAAATAATTTTCACTTTGAATCATGCATGAAATAAAAATCAATGAAATAATGTGAGACAACCATGCAATTCTTCTTTTAATGGATTGTATCTTAATAAATATCATATTCATTAAAAATCTTCATCTAAATATATTATCTTCACCTTCACCATGCCACTTTATTCTGATTATAAAATTGCACCTTATTAAAACATGAAAAATGGATGTGAAAGGAATGGAATATCAAAATATTAGTTATTGTCTATAAACTAACAAGTTTTAACTCAGCTTTAGGGTATCTAAAAATTAGGAGATATTTAAATAGCATTGAATTTGCTTTAGTAATGTTTCCAAATTTTGATTTTGCTTTATGATCAATAATATAATATAAATAATATAAATATTATACTATATACTATATAAGTAATATGTATATATAATATTATAAATAATATTATATTATGCATATATAAATCTCTCACTTAATGCAAGTTTTCTTTCCTCTTAGGGACTAAATAATAAACCATCATTTTGTTTAAAATATATATATATATATATATAAAATGGCTCATTGTTTAGTTTATTATTTCATTACTTGATTAATTATTTAGTTCCTAAGTGGAGCAGTGAAATATCCCATTAAGGGAAAATAAGAGAAATTCAGTCTCCAGGATACTCTCTTCTACTCTATTCCAGGATGTTTTAAAAGGTTGTCTTAAAAGGGGGATAATAGTTAAAACTGCATTTCAAAATTTCTGAAATGATTGTAAAATTTACTACACATTCCTTTCGTCAATAAAGGCGTTGTCTTGCTAAATGGAAAAGGAAGTAAAATAAATAGAAAATAATCTATATAAGATATCAAATATCTAGTTTGCAATGGGTTTTTCTCAACTGATTAGGTATATTTTTTGTTAAATTTTTCTTAAAAATAAGAAAACATTATAGAAGGAAAACACTTATAAAGAACTATAATATCCAAGGTGAGTAATTATCTGACATAAATTTAGATTGTAGAAAATCTTTTTAAATTAAAGATTATTCTAGAAGGAACTGAAATTCAAATTCCAACAAGAGCTAGGCGAAAATTAAGTCAGGGAGTATAAGAACATAAGAAATGTATTGGAGTAAATAGTAAATTAGAGAGTTTAAGAAACATTTGAAGAAATTTAATTTTAAAAAAGTATTTAAATAAAATGCTCTGAGCTATCAAAGTCCACCTTGAGCAAAGCTCAGATCCAGAGATTCCCCATTGCAACGTCTCCATACAAAGCATCAGCTACTTGAGACTAATTTGGAAAAAAGTTAGGTTGGGATATTAAATACTCAGAACTTTGACTTAACTCAGTTGAATCTGATAAAATATTCCTAAATAGAAACTCTTGAAAGAAATAGTTTATGAGTAAATAAGCAAAATTTGCTTGTTGGTACATTAATTAGTTAAGAATGGGTATGGCATTTGAGCATAATTAAATATTACTTTAATAATAATTACAATTCTCTCCAAACATTTACACTAATAATTAAGAATAGTTTTCATAAATAAACATCATCTTAACTTTAGATTCTCCTCGAATTGTCACAAATTGCAAGATAAAGAGATTGTGCTTTGTACTTGAGTTATAGCTCCATATTTACTTCGGGATTAAGATTAGAAGTGAAAATTGTCAACCAAAAAATTAAATAACTAAACTTATAAATCAAAGATTGTAATTAAAATCATGATTGCATCGTTCTGTAATTTAATCAACTAATGTTTAAGTTAGGGTTCTTGAGGGAAATTGAACTGACAGGATGTCTATCTATCTATACATGCATACATACACACATACACAAATATGATATTATACATAAGAATTAACCCATGCAAGAATTGGTTCATGCAACCTTTGAGACTGGAAAGTTCAAACCCTATAGAATAGGTCACAGGCTGGAAACTCCCACAAAGATGAAGTTGAATTCCCCAGGGGAAGCTGGCTGGCTATAGAAGAGGTAGAAATTTGTTTTTCTTCCTGACTTCTGAAATCCTCAGTTCTGGCTTTTAAGACCTCCAACTAATTGCATGAGGAGATTTTCCACACTGCTGATGGCAACCTCCTTTGTTGATTGTAGATGCAATCAGATGTAGATGCAAGCAGCTGAATATTGATATAAATCCATGTATGAAATACCCTTAGAGTAGCAATCAGGTCAGTGCTTGCTTGATCAAACAACCAGAACCAGAACCTAGCTAGATGACACATGAAATTAACCATCATAACTACTAATCATTTAGCACCTCATACACTTGCACTATAGTGTATACAGGGATGAAATCTAAGTATGCTCCCAGTTCTGAAATAGCACAGATTTTTACTATGAAGATACAGAAATTCCAAAATATTAAAAATGCATGAGTATTTTTGTATAAGTAAGTATTGAAATTGAGGTGTTTTTGAGAATTTTAACAACACATTATTTTATTTTTACAGCATTGAATTTAGGCAATGATACAGTAGAAAATATTAATATAAAGAAATCAGCATAATAGGCTAAGTCCTTGCCCTCAAGGGGCTTCTTTATGGTCAGGGAAGAAAACAATAAGAAAACACAGTTATTTATTACTATGTTATTAAGAAAAGTGAAAGAGGCTGTCATTATTGGTGAAAGAAGTCTTCTCTTTTTAGACTGCTCTCTTTGAAGAGGTGATATTTATGAGGGGCCAGAATGAAATGAGAAAGATAATTATGGGAATATTGGAATGAGACCATTCTAGCCAGAGTGAAAAGTGTTGAGGTAGTTCACAAATTTAACCTCAGTATTATCGCTCTATAACTTTATGAATTTATGAGTATCACTTTATGCATTTATGTATATCACCTTATGAATATGTACTCTTAAAATATGTAAAAAGCATGCTCTCTAAAGGTAGTGAAATGAAATATTTGCTGCATCTGCCTTATTCATGTCCAGGAATGCACAGGAATGTCCAGGGCTGCCTGCATTTCAGACAAAAGAAATCAGCTAAGGACCAGTGTTTACCACCCATTCCCATAGTAACTCTTGCCCTGCAAGTACTGTTTTTGTACTTTCCCAGTGTTACCACCCTGCTTGCTAGCCTACATAAACTGGAGACAAAGGACATTTGGGGCTCAGACTTTGGATGGGAGTCCTCTGAGCAGTAATAAAAGTTTTGGCCACTTCTCAGAGGCTCTGGTGCTCTCTTGCATGGTGTTCAGAATTTCCACTACTTCACAGTCAGCGCTGGTCTGGCAGGATTTTGAGGAACAGCAAGGAGACCAAAAAAGTTGTTGTGCAATGAATGACAGGAAATGTGTTCAGGGAGGCAGCTAAGAGCAAACCATATATTAGAAAAGGCAGTCCAACAACTGTGGGAAGAAACTATGAAATTATAGTGGAAGCAGAGAGGTCAGTTAAAAACTATTGCCATAAATAAAGAGAAAAAGGAAGATGGCTTGAACTAAACTACTCTAGTAAGGCTGATGAGGAATAGTAAAACATGAAATATATTTTTATGGACTGACAGGAGAATTTATTGATGGCCTGGATGTGGGATGTGAGAAAAAGAGAGAAATCCAATAAAACCAAGACATAATAGAGTTGCTATACAATGAGTTAGAAAATATTTAGGAGAAACAGTCTCACAGGTACAGGACACAGAGAAATCAGGAACTTTATGGGGTACTTGTTAAGTTTGAAATGCATGTCTGACATTTAAGTTCAGGTGTCAAGTAGTCAGGACAATATACAAGTCTGGAGTTCAGTGGAGTGGTCCAGGCTAGAGACATAAATTAGTCATTGACCTGGAGATGTTATTTAATGCCATGCAATTAGATGAGATTATCCAAGAGTTGGTATTTTTAGAGAGATGATTTAACACCCGATACCTTGGGCATTCAAATATTTACATATCTGGGTGATGAGGAGTATATACCAAAGGCATTTGAGAAAAAGCAGTGAGGTACAGTGAAAAAGAACAGACTCACAAGCTCAGAAGCCAAACGAAGATAGATAATGAAGACAGGAAAGGATAAAAATTGCTTTAATTTTAGCAGATCAAGAAAGGTCAAAGAAAGATGATGTCTTAGAATTATCTAAGTTAATAATGTGGGAGTCATAGGAAGTCTTGACAGGGTAGTTTTATGTGAGTGGCATAGGTTGAAAAAAGCCTGATTGAAGTGGGTTCAGCAAACAATGGGTGAATAGGAACTAAAAAAACTTAATCATGGGAAACTTTTTGAGGAAATTTTTCTTTTAGAGGACCTAACATATGGAGAGGTAGCTGGCTGGGAGTATAAAATCCAGAAAATTTTTTTTAATTTTTAAGGTATGAGTTGTTAGGACATGTTAAGTGGACAAGTGAGAAGAAAATTTACTGAGCAGGAAAAATTATGGCAAAAAGCAAACAAACAAAAACAACATGGAATAAGTGAAAAATGGATCCAGTGCAAATAAGAATGAAAACATTTCATCCATCCTCACTGGGGAAGGCAGAGTATATGCCTCCAAGTATAGGTAAGTTGGTAGATTTGGTGTTGGGAGCACTCCTCTTTGCTTGCCTCTTGGAAGGAAGTTCTTCATTGGAATGTGAGGTTTTAAAGAGTACAAGAACAGTAAATAGCTGCCTCTGAGGTGGAAGAATAGCTGTGATAATAATATGATTACTGGGCAGCACTGAAAGCTATTTGAGGTGTGCAGGCATATTAAATAATCCCAGACAGCATAGCTATGTCTCTTTCTGCAACATTCCCCAGCTCTGCTGGGGCAAGTGCCAAGTTTGTGAGAGCTGGCTACAAACAGAGTTAGGATTTTACTGGTTTTGCCCAGTCCTACATGGTGGAATGTAAAGAAGGGGTGGTAAGTAGAGGCCATAAGCAAAGAAAGCAATAATGGACAGTGATATTTAACCTTGATTTTAAAAGGAGGGCAAGTGCAAGCTGAGAAAAAATGATTGGATCAAAAATCGCAGTCTAGATAGATAAGTACGTTTTACAAAAACAGAGGAATACTTTTGGTGTCACTTTTTAAAAAAGCTTTCTCAAGGTATATTTCACATACCATAAAACTCATCCTTTTAAAGGTAACAATCCAGTCATTTGTAGTATATTTAAAGAGTTGTGAAGCCATCACCACTAAGATATATTAATGAGTATTCTATGTTATCTGGCTTTCTTTCTTTCATTCATTGCTTCTTTATTAAGTACCTAACACGTAGAAGGACTTGGTCTTGAGAATGTCAAATATAAAGCCCCAAAGTCTGAAGTTTGTTTGATGTGTTCAGGAAACAAAGAAATGGCCTGCAGCTGAAGTTGAGTCATTAGATGAGGCTAGGGAGGTAGGGAAAAAACAGATATATATATATGGTTTTGTAAACCATGGTAAGGAGCTATAATTATATTCAAAGCACCTTGGCATGCTATTGGAGTATTTTCAACAGAGAATTTACAGTATGTAATTCACATTTCATAAAGAAAAATGCTATGTGGAGACTGGGTTATAGGAGAGCAAGTGTGATTACCTGCAGACATAATAGAAACCTATGGTACAAGATATATTGTTATCTTTGTCTTTCTGAATTTTTCACTATCAAAAGAAAATTGAAATTGTGGTAAGTGCATTTATTTTTATTGTCTGAACATTTTAATCATAATTGTGCAAGTAGTCAAAATGAGTATAATCAGTATTTGGTGATATATAGTGCCCTCAGTCCAATTCAAATAGCTAAGAGATGACTGCAGTGAGGAGATAAGTTATTTTGGCTGGCAAGTGAAAAGACAGATGATAACTCTTCATTATGAATTCATGCATTTATTCAGAAATTATTTATTTGGTTTTACAAGAGGCTCATTACTGGGGACTGGTCAATGGTATGTTGCTGTCCTTCCTACTATCATTAAATATCACTCAATAATCATCAAAGTCAATTGACTTTTATTCTAGTGGATCTAAAACTCTTCTAATAAAAAATGCAATTTACTAAGAAAGCCTATTATAAGGATGACTTTTTATCATTGGTTTCTATTTATATATACTTCATATTAAAAAAGAAAAGGAAAAATAATCTTTCATCTTATCTTTTCCTTTACAAAATGAATACAATATAAAACACTTAATACAAAGAGCATAAGAAAATAAATTTTAAGCAACTTAATCTTGAAATTCCACTACAGATAATAATACAGATGATAATATGTAGAAGGATTTGTATATAAATTTGAAAATATGCACACAAGTCTTTTATCCCCTTTTTAAAATTTAGTTTTATAATCTTTTTGTTGTTGTTGTTTTATTATTTATTGATTTATAATCTTTATTGTATAATGGAACATAGACTAGTTGGCACATATGCTTTTACACTTAGGTTGCCTATTTTTACCCATAAGTCCCTTGCAGACAGCTTCTTCTAAGGGAGAAATGATGGAACCAAGATAAGTTGACAAGTTTATTAATATCAAATATACTCATTGGATTAGTTACCTGTTTGCTCTGGGGCAGAGAAGGAAAAGTTTTATTAACAATTAAGTTCCATCAAAAAGAAAGGGCATGGTAGAATGCTCACCTGCCATGTGAAAACCAGAGTTTAATCCCAGCCCATGCACTCCCAAAAAGAAAAATAAGAAAAAAAAGAAGGAAGGACATACCAAACAAGGAAATTAATCCATGCCCTCAAGCAGATTTTGTTATATTTTAAAATTTTTGCCAATTAAATAGTTGAAAATAAGATATTAACAATGTTTTATTCACACATTTTTTTATTAAGAATATGTGATGTCTTCACTGGGCATTTGTACTGTTTCATTTGTTAGTTTCTTGACTATTTTTTACTGAGATTTCTTTGTACTGTTTTGTAAGAAGCTTTTTTACACACACA
>PVIY010007553.1:0-81450 GCA_004026745.1 Myrmecophaga tridactyla | reverse complement strand
CCTTTATATTTTTGGCGAAATCAGTGCCTTATTATCATCCTGATTTATGGAACATAACTACATATTATCATGGGTTTGCCTTTGATTAAAAGAAAAAACTGAAAAGTTGGAAAAATCACCCTTAACTTTTGGATTTCTAATAATGATCAATTCCACCTTTGATATTCATGCATTATATTTATATGACTAAAACCAATAATAATAATGGAAATGTGTACCTAACACTTCTTGTGTAGAACATTTAAATAAATATTTCATATTGATTATTTCATTTAATATTCAAAAATAAATATATAAATAAATACTTCCAGTAAAATATTTACAATCCCAAATTTTCCTTTTTAAGCACATTGAAATAAATAATATGGTGTCACTAGTTATATTCATAATGCTATGCCATCATCACCACCATCCATTACCAAAACTTTACCTTCACCCCAAACAGAAACTCTACACCAATTGAGCATTACCTCTTGATTGGTGGTAAGCAGTATGCATTCTTTAGTGGTAAGGAATAATCTGCATTCTAGTTCCTGATTCTATGAATTTGCCTATTCTAATTATTTCATATCAATGAGATTATTGTAGAAATACAATAATTTTCCTTTTGTGTCGGGCTTATTTCACACAATAGCATTTCCTCAGGATATTCCCATGCTCTCACAAGTATCAGAACTTTTTATTTTGGGGGTGAATATTACATTTTATGTATATTCCAAATTTTACTTGTCCATTCTTTGGTTGATCGGCACTTGGGTTGCTTCCATCTTTTGGCAATAATGCCGCTATGAACATCCATTTGCAAATATCTGTTTGAGTACCAGCTTTCAATTCCTTGGGGGTATGTACTTAGAAGTGAGCGTGCCAGATACAAAGGCAATTCTATATTTAACTTTCTAAGCAACCACTAAACTGTCTTCCATAGAGACTGCACATACTTTTCATACAACAATGAGTGAGTGTTCCTATTTCACGACATTCCACATCCTCTCCAGCACTTGTAATTTTCTGTTTTTTTTTTTTCATAGTAGCCATTTTAGAAGATGTGAATGGGTAACTCAATGTGGTTTTGATATGCACTCCCTTAATAGTAAATCATACTGAGCATGTTTTTATGTGCTTTTGGCCATTTTTATATTGTCTTTTGAGAAATGTCTATTCATATCTTTTGTCCAGTTTTTAATTGGGCTGTCTGTTTTTATCATTAATATTTAAGATTTATTTATATATTCTGGCTGTTAAGCCTTTACCAGGTGGGTGATTTTCAAGTGTTTTGTCCCATTGAGTAGGTTGTCCTCTTACTTTCATGATAAAGTGTTCTAATGCACGAAAGTTTTTAATTTTGATCAGGGCCCATTTATCTGTTTTGTTTTGTTTTTTTCTTTTATTGCTTGTGTTGATGGTGTAAGGTCTAAGAAACCATTGTCTTACACAAGATCTTGAAGATGCTCTCCTAGATTTTCTTCTAGGAATTTTGTAGTTCTGGTTCTTATGTTTAAGTTTCTGATACATTTTAGTTGATTTTTTATATGGTCGGAGGTAGAGAGTCCATTTTCATTCTATTGCATAAGGACATCCAGTTTTTCAATCATCATTTATTAGAGACTGTTCTTTCCTAATTGAGTGGACTTGGCGCTTTTATCAGAAATCAGTCTGCCATAAATATGAGTGTTAATTCGGAACTCTCAGTTTGATTTCATTGGTCTCTATGTCTGTCTTTTGACAATATTATATCTTTTAATTTACTGTGTCTATGTAATAAGCTTTAAGATAGAGAAGCATGTGTTGTCTAGCTTTCTTCTTATTCAAGATGCTTTAGCTTTTCAAGGATCCTTACCCATCCATATGAATTTGATGATTGGCTTGTCCCTTTCAGTGAAGAAGGCTGTTGGGATTGTTATTGGGATTGTGTTGAGTCTGTAAAACACTTTACATAGATAGAATTGACACCTTAACAATATTTAGTTTTCCAATCCATGAACATGAATATTCTTCCATTTATGTAGGTCTTTAGTCTTCTTTTAGCAAAGTTTTGTTTATCTGTGTACAATCCTTTACATCTTTGTCTACGTTTATCCTAAATTTAATCTTTTAGTTGTTATTGGAAATGGATTTTTTCTCTTGATTTGCTCTTCAGATTGTTCAGTACAGGTGTATCTATACTGATTTTTGTGTATTAATCCTGTATCCCATCATTTTGCTGAACTCATTTGTTAATTTCAGTAGTTTTTTTTTTGTAAATTTTTCAGGATTTTCCATATGAAGGATCATGTCACTAGTAAATATAGAAAGTTTCACATTTTCTGTGCAATTTAGATGACTTTTATTTCTTTCTCTTGACTAATTGTTTTAGCTCGAACTTCCAGTACAGTGTTGAATGACAGTGTGCATCTTTGTGCTGTTTCTGGTACTAGAGGGAAAGCTTTCAGTCTTTCACCATTAAGAACAATGTTAGCTGTGGGCTTTTCGTAGATGCCCTGTATGATGGTGAGGCAGCTGCCTTCTATTTTTACTATTGTAAGTTATTAAATCATGAAGCATGCTGAATTTTGTCAAATCCCTTTTACAAACCAATTGAGATGATCATATTTTGTTTCCTTTGTTCTGTCAATATGGTATATCATTTATTGATTTTCCTAATTTAGTACCACCTTGCATATCTGAGATATTTCCCATTTGATCACAGTGTATAATTCTTCCGATATAGTGTTGGATTTGACTTGCCAGTATTCTGTTGAGGATTTTTGTATCTTTATTCATAAGCAGTTATCTTTCAATTTGATGTCTTTATTTGGATTTTATATGAGGGTGATTTTGAACTCATAAAATGAGTTAGGGAGTGTTCACTCCACTTCATTTTGTGCAAGTGTTTGATCAGGATTGGTGTTAATTTTCTTGGAATGTTTGCTAGAATTCTCCTGTGAATTCATCTGTTCCTGGATTTTTATTTGTTGTAGGATTTTTAATGCTGATTAAATTTCTTTACTAGTTATTGGTTTGTTGAAACTATTTCTTCTTGATTCAGTGTAGGTAGTTTGTGTGTTTCTAGGCATTTGTGCAGTGCTTGCTATTTTGTCTTTGTAAGTCTCATAGTTATTTTTACCCTCAATTTTTCTGTTTGTGCTTATTTCCATGTTTTTATGTATTTTTTTGTATTGTACAAAATTGATTCTGTTCTCATTTATTTCTGTATATATTTTTGTGTGTTTTCATAGTGCTTACATTGGGGTTAAATTTCAACATCTTAAAACAATAACAAATTATACCATTTCTATTTCCCACCTAACCTTGACCTTTTTTCGTAGTTCTTCCAGTTATATCTTTGTATAGCGTATGTCAAAATGATTTATCATTCATTACTTTAAATACATTTTGTAACTTTTAAAAAAGGAAGTATTGGAATTAAATAATAAAAATGCAATGCAACAGTACTGGTGTTTATAATTATTCATAAATTATCTTTACTGAAAGTCATTTTGTATTTATCCACTGTTTAGTGTCCTTTCCTGTCTGTTGAAAGAACTCCCTTTAGCATTGTTTGTAGGGCCAATCTGGTAAATATCTTCCTCGGTTTTTGTTTATTTGAAAATGTCTTTACCTCTCCCTCATTTTTGAAAATAAGTCTTGCTGGATATAAAATTCTTGTTTGATATTTGTTTACTTTCAGCACTTGATATATTTCAACCTACTGTCTTCTTGCATTCATGGTTCCTGATGAAAAATCAGCATCTTATCTTATTGGGATTCCTTCATCCATAACTTGTTACTTTTCTCTTGCAGTTCTCAAATTTTCTCCCTGTCATTGGCATTGGAGTTTGATTACTACAGACCTAGGTGTGGTTCTCTTTAAGGTTATCCTGTCTGTCTTATCTGAGTCTTCATGGACCGAGAACTATGAGATTTGCATATGTTCCTGGCCTTGTGCTACTAGAAGACATAGGAATTCCCCATTTTCAGTTTACAGGAAGATGAGTTTGAGACACATTTCCCAACTTAGTCTCTCATTCATGTACCCCGATATGCACACAAGGGTCACTCTGCTCCTTCTAGAGCAGGACAATATATTCAGATTGGAAAATAAGCTGGCTCCATCCTGCATTGTTGAGGGTTGGGTAAAGGGCCAACAATGGTTCCAGGACCTTCTTCTATTTTTTTTTTTTTTTTGCATGGGCAGCCAGGCACCTGGAATCGAACCTGGGTCTCCAGCATGGCAGGGGAGAACTCTGCCTGCTAAGCCACCACGGCCCGCCCCTTCTAAGGTTTTTATAGCTGTGTTTTCTTTTTGAGTACTTGCCTGGTTAATGAAGCCATTTAACAGTTTTCTGTACTTTTGAGGAAGGTTGCTTTCTTTAGGTTTCCTCTGCCACCTTTGCCCAAGGAAGTTTGGAAAAATGGCATCCCTCAGAGCTGGACTCCAGTGATTGGAAGTAGCTGATCACATGTAGAAATCTACAATCAAACCGCACACCCCTGGATCTTTATGACCCACCCTGGCACCAGCAGGCTAAGTCAGGAGCACAAGCTTCAGTCCTCACTGCTGCCTGGCATGAAGCTGGGTCTGAGGGGATGCAGCTGCTGTGGAATGGGTGAAACTTACCAGTATTGATTGGAATTTTCCATCCTCTTCCTTCCACTCCTCATTTGATTCTGCACATATTCCACTAGACACTGGAATTTCAAAGTAGTTGGTCCAGACAGTTCCATGTTTTTGGTTTTTTTCTGATAGGTGGACTGATTCCTGGAGCTTCCAACTTTGCCATCTTTCCACAATCCATATCGCAAACTTCTACTCTATATACGACTGCATTTTATGAATCAGCACTTGCCTAAATACTACAACACTATAACTGTAAACTGTTTTCTGGCTTTTGAGGGGAATGAAGCTGCCAATTTTTGCTAGTTATTCAAAGATTCTGTGGGCAATGGCACCCTGAATCATTTTACATTACCATTTTGCCAAATGGAACCTCCCATTCTTTGACTTACAATTTATCTCTATTGCTATTTTTGAAGTGAGTTTCTTATACACACCATGTAGTAAGTCTATTTTTTTGTCCATTTCCTGTCTTTTTATCTTTGTCTTTGGAACATTAACTGTTAATTTAAATTTGCTGATTCTGCTTTGTGTTAGTTTTAGTTTGTTTTCTGTTTTTCATTCTTCTATTTTCCTTTTCCTGCTGTGTTCCCAGGTATGTAAATATTATGTAGTATCCTATTTTATTTTATCTGTTGCTTCTTACTATGTTTTTGCATAGTAATTTTGGTGGGTAATTTGATCTTGTGATTTAAATCTCTTTTTCCACCACCCTCCCTTTTAATGGCGTAGTTGATATCTTCAACGCTAATTATTGTTATTTATATATAATTTAGAATTTATAGTTAACTTTAATTTATATTTAACTTGGAATAATAGCATCTCATTTTATTTGTAATGTAGAAACGATAGCACCATATAGATCTTTGCATCCTTCTCCTCTCTCTCTATTAGTTATCTTTTTAATATATCTGTATTCATCAAAATCCAGATTAGTGTTAAACTTTATTACAATCATTAAAAACATTTTAAAGTATCCAAGAGAAGAATATTCCAATGTATTTATACATATATTTATCATTTCTGTTGCTCTTTCATCATTCCTAATATTCAAATTTTCCTTCAGATAACATTTCCCTTTTGTTTGAAAAATTTCCTTTAGCAAGTCTTTTAGATAAGATATACTGGCAAAAATTTTATTAGTTTCTTTTGTCTTTGTGTGTCTTTAGCTTATCATTTCAGAATAACTTTTTTCTGAAAGTAGAACTTAGTATCGCTATTCTGTTCTTTTGACATTTTTAAATTATCCTTTCGCTTCCATTTTTTCTCCATGGCTTTTGATGAGAAATACAGGGTGATTTCAATCATTGTTCTTCTATAAGCTGTAATTTTGAGTTTTTGCTTATATGAGATTTTTCTCTTTGTCTAAGTTTTTATAAGTTTTATTATGTTGTGCCTGACTGTGAACTTTTTGGGTTTAATATATTTAGCATTAAGGATCACATGTGGCATTTAATATACTTTGATGTCTCTTGCCAATTTGTAAAGTTTTCAGACATTCATGTTCTGTGTACTTACATATATTATATATATACATATACTTGTATATACATGTGGTCTAGTTTGCTAGCTGCTGGAATGCAATATACCAGAAACGAATGGCTTTTAAAAGGGGGAATTTAATGAGTTGCTAGTTTACAGTTCTAAGGCCAAGAAAATGTCCCAATTAAAACAAGTCTATAGAAATGTCTAATCTGTGGTATCCAGGGAGAGATACCTTGGTTCAAGAAGGCCGATGAAGTTCAGGATTTCTCTCTCAAGTAAGAAGGCACATGGTGAATACAGTCAGGGCTTCTCGATCATCTGGAAAGGCACGTGGTAAATATGGTCAGGGTTCCTCTCTCATCTGGAAGGGCACATGGCAAACAAGGCGCCATCTGCTAGCTTTCTCTCCTGGCTTCCGATTTCATGAAGCTCCCAGGAGGCCTTTTCCTTCTTCATCTCCAAAGGTCTCTGGCTGGTGGACTCTCTGCTTCGTGGTGCTGCAGCATTCTTTGCTCTCTCTGAAACTCTTTCTTTCTCCAAAATGTTTCCTCTTTTATAGGATTCCAGTAAACCAATCAAGACCCACCCAAATGGGTGGAGACATGTTGTCACCTAATCCAGTTTAACAACCACTCTTGACTAAATCACATCATCCAGGGAGATGATCTGATTACAGTTTCAAACATTCAGTATTGAATAGGGATTATTCTACCTTTATGAAATGGGATTTTTATTAAAACATGGCTTTTCTAGGGGGCATACTTCCTTTCAAAGCAGCACAACATGTTTTTACATGGCCTTGTTTCTTGGATTTTGGTGATATTTTGGTGTTTTCTCACAAGTTCCTGAGGCATCTCTTTTCTTTTGTGATTTTTCCTTTTAAATTGCATTGTTTTTGAACATCTATTGATCTAACTTCATGCTTAGTAGTGCCTTTCTCTGTTTTATTCATTAAGTATATACAGTGAGTTCATGTTTTTTATTATAATTTTAGTTCTAATATTTCTTTGTAATTCTTATTTATACCTTTTACATTTTACAGAGAGGTTTCAGTTTGTCATTTATTTCAAAAATATTATCACTCCTTGGAGCATGTTTATAATACTTACTTTAAAAATAATTCTTCAGTAGCATCTGTGTCAACATTCCATCAGCATTTTACACTGATATGAGATTTTCCTGATTCTTTAACATGCTGAGTAATTTTTAATTATTTCTTGGGTATTTTGAATATTACATTATGAGATTCTAAGTTTTATGTCAATCCAATAAAGAATATTAATATTTTTCTTTCAGTAGACAATTAAACTATTGAACTCAGGCTATATATTTTGACCAATCATCTGTGTGTTTTGGTTTTAAAAGCAGTCTACTTTCTAAAACAGTGTTTTTCAGATCTGTCTTGTGCATGTACTGATGGCATTTTGGGATCTGTCTCTTAATTTAATTCTTAAGACTTTGATACTGTTTTTCAATAGTATCCAAATGTACATCGATAAGAGTTCAGCCCAAGATTTCAAAATTAACAATATGTGTTTACTTTTCTAAAATCATCCTAGTCCATGATTTCCCTTACACTGCCTTATTTCTCCATGCTTCAGGCCTCTGGCCAGGAATCTGTGGTTTTATTGACCTCTCTCTCGTATGTACTTCCCACAACTGTGCCCTCACCGTACTAGAGGACTGATTTTTTAAAAAGCAATGGGAGTTTTCCTGTGCTCTTGGAATCACAACTCCTCTTATTAAAGAAGAAGTCCTCTGTCAGTGACTTCAGCTTTAACACTACACCATTAATGCCACTATTTCTGCTGAGAGTTATCTTTCATGCTTGAGCCTCAGTTTGGAGTATTCCTTTGAAGTTTTCTCAAACTATGCCAATGCCCACTACTGAAACTTAGAAAGGACTGTTTTGGATAGGGAGATTGTTGGACTTTTTTTTCATTAGCAAAATTCAGTAACTAACTTTTTGCAGGAGAAAACCTAACCATACAAATATGGGATTGAAAAAGGGAGAACCTTAGATAACCCCTGAAAGGGCCCTCGTTACTTAAGAGGATCTTAAAACAAACACTGAGAACTTCTACTATAGCCTATTGTTAATAATAGCATGTGCTCTGGAAAGAAAAAAAAAAAAAAAAAGCAAGGGCCATGCTTGTGGTGAAATTTGCCATTGAAAAATCTTCCATATTAACTCAAGCTTTTTATTTAATTCTTAGTATTATTATGGGTAATAAAAGAAAGTTAAAGCAGTGTTTTCTAGTCTCCAACTATAAATTTCACTTGTCTTTTCTTTAATAAGCATTTAATGTTTGAGTTAAATGGTTGTAGACATTCAACTATAAATTAGCTTTACTAAACTATATGAAAAGTTTTATTTCATTTTGTTGTTTAATATATGTATATTTTAAAAATAATTGTTGGAATAGAAACTCATATAATCTCCCTTAAGATCATTGTAACATGTCTGGTTTTTTTTTTTTTTTTTAATTTGCATATGGGTAGGAGGAACCAGGGATGGAACTCCAGACCTCCAGCACGGCAGGTCGGAGCTCTGCCTGCTGAGCCACAGCAGACGCCCTGGTTTATTTTTTTCAAGGGAAAATAATAAGATACTTTCTCCTTTGACATACCAATCTTCTTTCTGGATAATTAAATGCAGCATTGATTGTAATAGATAGAGACTGTATTAGATAAAGATTTGACCATATATAAGTGACCTAACACTTAAACTGTGCTATTGCAAAAAGATTGACGAGGTTCTCTTTGTATTCTTATAGACATATCTCTTATATGTATTAATAATTAGGGTAAGGAATCAAAGTACATAAGATAATGATTTTTCAAAAGGGAAGAAGGAAAATAAAATTGTATGTTAGTATTTGCATGAAAGTGCAATTAATAAAAGTGGTTTATAAGTAAATGGGTGAGGTCAAGAATACTCATTTTATTCATTTCATTTTATTTTTGAACCTATGAATATGATCTATTTTTATAAAAATCCAATTTAAGAAATACGTAAAAGTATTTTGGGGGGCCAAAATTTGGAAAATGTAGAAAATCATAATGATAAAAATGCAACCAAGCATTGGTTCACATTTTCTCATTTTTCTTGTATTTATTTGTCCACTGAAAGTAACATTATTTGCCAAAATGTATTAATTATTTCATGTTAATATTCACTAATAATAATAATATGAAATTTTAGCAGACACTTCTCCTTTAAATGAATTTTGTTGTTGATGATGTGTTGTTATTGTTGTTTCTAATAAATGATATGGGCTGATTTAATACTTACTATCCTATAATATTATGTTATCAAATACATCTACTGTTATTTTCCCTCAGATAAATTATAATCAGCGCTAAACAGATTATTGCAGTTACATAACTTTCTTATTGTATTCACAAATTCAAATCAAGTATGTGAGAAAATCCCACCAATTTGTGACTGATTCTCAATTAATTATATAAGAAAATATTAACTAAATTCTCTAACAAGGCAGAAATACTATGCATGTTTTCACTCAAGACTGAAAAATACTAAACTATATTTACTAGACAATAACTAACTATATACATTTAACTTTTTGCAACCAGTGAATTAGACTTTCTTTCAAAAAGAAATTGTAAGTTAATTAGCTTTTCTTTCTGTCTGTACTGATTTAATAGGTTCCATTTGTTATTTTATCTCTTTTGAATTCCAAAAAAATCTCATTTCAACCAAATAGAACTTTAATCATCCCCATAAATTGGAAATGAAATACTACTGCAAATAAGCAGGACTAATATTAATGAAAATGGGTAGGTATCAGATGATTTAACAGCTTTTGAAACTATTGCAAATAGCAAAACAAAACAAAAATAAATAAGAATCAGTGTATATATGATTTCATTGATGCTTGATTATAGCCATTGAAAAGTAACAATCCCATAATCAAAACCACGCTGATAAGGCATTCAACCTAATTTACATATCTTCTTGCATAGGGAGAATTTACAAAATGGTAAAATATCAATCATTTTACTACTTGATATAATCAATTAGGCATATGAAAAATTGTTAAAGTTATCTTGCAAATTGAGGGTACTCTCTTCTTTATCAAAAGAGGAATCTTTAATTAAATGAAAGAATTAACAATTTTCTAGCACCCCTGAGTAATATGAATCAGTTTTGCAAATGTAGTTCTCTAGTTTTTTCTTTCATTTGCTCTATCTTTGATATGTTAAAGAAATAATAGAGATAAAGACCTGAGGAAAGAAACTAATTGGCTTTCCATATACACTGAAATAACAGAATTTTTAGGAAACAGGCTATTTATGTGCTCATCTGGTACATTCTCTTGGTCATGGACTAAGAGAGGTTATGTGATTTTTCTAAATGTCCCACAGCATTAAGAGTGAAATCAAGGAAAGATAAAAATTTTGTGACTTTTAAATGTAGTGGTCCTCTGCTAGATAGAGGATCCAAGTATGAATTCCTGTGATATTATATATTTAGGCTAGAACTAAATAGGAATTAAATTGCAAAAGAGTAGCCTGCCTGAATGTGGTAGAGAGAGGTTAATTATCCTCAGCCTGAATAACTTGGATTTATGGAATGATGATTAATCTGCACCATACAAACTTTGACATGAATAGGTCCTCTATGGGTAGGACCACTTTCTTCACCTTCCATGAAACATTTGAGAAGTAGGTTGAGGAAGACTGCGTGTAGAACTCAAACGACAGGGAATTGCTGGATGCCATTGTTGAGGAAAAGGAAATCAAACTCCCAGATTCCTGTTGTCTTTGGGGCCTGAGCAATCAATGATTTTAAGTGTAACTTGAAGGTGGATCCATGCTTCCATCTAAATGGGAAGCTTTAAAACTAATTCCCTATATACTTCCATGTTTCTTGCTGATAAAAAATTAAACTAGAAACCTATTAGAAAGCTGTGGCTGTTTGAAATATGTAGAATATAAATCTTAATAAGGATATTAACATTAATGCCTCAGATATAGTCAAATGTGAAAAAATATTTTTAAAAATTAGAGCAGCTGTGGGATTGTGTGAGATAATAAGACATTGGATGAAATATATTTGTAATCTATTTTAGATTTATTCAAAATAGCTCAAGAGGGAATTCAGAACTGATCAAATAATGTACTTAAACATGGGTCCTGTAGTCTAAAACAGTGGCTAACAAGCTCACTGAATATCTTAGCATTTAAAGTAGCGAAAACTCAGGTTTGATACCATTTTTATTCAGAACAGTTCTGTAATTGCTCTTCAAATTGCTGTATAACCATGCAAAATTAACATTGTTCTGCATTCTGCTAGCTTGCTAGCCTAATCATAAGCAAGAAATCATAGAGTCAACACATAGTAGAGTGAACATATAAACATTAAGATTTAAGTCCAAACTTTTGAGATCATCTAGAATAGATGACTCATTTTATAAACAAGGACATTTTGGCAAGGTGTAACTAGTTTCTGAAGTTAGTACTAGTAGCAGGACAACAACTGAAGCACATGCTTCTCAATTTTGAATTGTTTCCACTTGTACAAATATTTTACTATGGAGAGAATGAGTGTTCATTTTCATCATAATTCTCTAATGGCTTAAAAATATTTATTGTGACAATAAGAAAAAGCCGCAGTAGTCCTGCAACTACATTTAACAATAATAAATGGCAAAGCAAAAATACATTTTGATTAAGAACTTCTTTTCTATAATTATAAGAGAAGAGAATGGGAAAAAGGCAAATGGAAAGCTGCTTAGAATGCAGAATTAATCTCTGAAAAAATCATTTTATTTTAATGCTAGTAATTATGATGTTATTTTGAAGACAGCGTGTCATATCATGCCTCTTAGATCTGAATTCATAAAGCGAGAAATTTGATTCATTGTGGTTAATTGCAAGGATACCTATCAGTTCTTATCCCCACCACCCATAGACATAATAAAGTATCATTGCTGAACTGAATACTATTGTAGAGATGTTTAATTAAAATCACACTTCTAAATGCCTGTCTGTCTTGATGTTGAGGATATGTAAAAAAAATCTATTAATATAATTAATTTCAGGAATATTATTTTATAATAATCAATTTTAAATCACAGAAGTGTGCATTAAATCATAATTTTTGTGTTATTTTGAAATGTATCTTCTCTTGTGGATGGTACTGATTTGTTTATTGCAAACAGTGCATTTTAGTAACAATTTCAGCATGTTCAAAATGTGCAGCATATACAGTTTTTGAATGTAATTAGTCAGAAATTGAGGAGGCTTAATTTTAAAATTGAATTGTTCGTGAAAATCTATTTTCATACTATCTATGGCTTAAGCAGTTTCTCTTCATAAAATGTTCTATAGTTATGTGAAGAAATTAAGTGTAGTTAATCAGAAAGAACATTATGGTTTGACATCTAATTTGAAAACCCTGTCTTGAAGCTGTGAATGATTGCTTGTGGAATTATGTGAACCAATGAGAAGCAAAATAGGAAATCCATTTATGCTCAAAGTAGATTTTAGTATTGATGTGAGTCAGGATGGTATTTTCTGTATTTTTGTGAGACATATTTAAAATATATATATACATGCTTTAATGTTTAATTTATTTTTAGTCTAGTAAAAAACAACAGTAAAGTAGCATTATGGAAAATTAATTATTGTACCTTAAAAGACAGATCAATGAACCTCAAAATCATTTTACTATGAAAGCAAATCAGTCCCATTGAGATAAGTACAGAAACTATCATGTCTTAAAGCATAGCATAGAAAAAGCAGTGGTAAAAAATCTTCAGTGGCAATGGTGAAAATGTTTTATATCTCTATTTAATCTGTGTTCCTCTTTCCTTCAGTGCCGCCAGCCATCGCAATGCCTCAGAAATCCTTTAATGCCACTGCAGAGAGAGGAGAAGAGATAAGACTATCCTGTAGGGCCACCGGATCTCCTGAACCCACCATCAGCTGGTACAGGTATGATATGAGCTCACGTCCCCCTGCCTTCTGTTCACAGTCAAGCTAATGTAATAATATTCTGGCATTTTATCATTTGTACAAGAAGCAATGGGTTGTTTTTGAATTTCATTAAAAATTTTGGTGTTTTTGCTATCAGTTAAGTTGTTTAGATTAAGTTGCTAAAGAGGTCAAAAGTATGATTTTCACTGCACAGCTATCCCTGGTCATTCTGTCTACAAAGGTGTATTTCTGGTCGAAATGGGACCAAGGACCCCTGTGACTGATTCAACCCTTTTATTATTATTATAATGAGTTTCTCTGAGTAGAAGTCCTCGAGTTGATGGTACCACTACCGCATATGAACACCATCACATAATTACATTATTGATCATTTATTAATTGTAAATTTTACTAAGGACCCTATTATTGCAGGAAAATAGATACTTATATAGAGTTAAATTTCTATGAATTTAATATACTGCTTTAAAAAGTTTATCTTCTCGGGTGGCTGCCGAGGCTCAGCAGGCAGAGCTCCTACCTGCCGTGCTGGAGGTCTGGCGTTCGATCCTTGGTGCCTCCTGCCCATATGCAAATTAAAAAAAAAAAAAGCTTATCTTCTCAAATGAACAAAATCCTTTTTCTAAATACATAGTTTGACAGTTCATTTGACATACCCTGATTTTAGAATTTTTAGATATGATTTGATTTCAAACAAAGTCAAACATATCAAAATATGCTACTAATGTGGCCATCAATACAAGTTTAAGAATGGACAATCTTTATAGTTATTAATGCAGCTTACTACACAAACATTAGCTATAAATATTTATGCAATCACTGCTGCAATTCACAAGAGGTAGTACAAAAATAATTGCAATTAAAAATTGGTAAAAATACATGCAAACAGTTAAAAGTGTCCTAACTAAAGATCATATGATGATGATGATGATTGAAATCCAACACTTATTCTTCATTATTTTCTAAGTATTTATTATATTATTTTCACGTCTCAGACCTTTTCCCATTTGATAGAACAAGTTGTAATGATCAAGACATTTCTTCAGACAAGGTGTTTTGTAGATGTTCTTTGCAGGCATTAATTTCTTTGTGAAATCATATTATTATTTTGTAATGGAATTGCATGCAAAAAACATTAACATACTCACCTTAGATAATGATAATTTATCTGAGATTCCTAGTTTACGAGTTCACATTCCTAGTTATTATCAGATTTAATTACAGCACAGTAAAGCTCTTTGATCAGCCATTTCAATGAGTAAGTGTTGTACAAGAATCTCATTCTAATTGGTTCATTTTCCGGAGTCAATTCCTTAAAATTATACATTTGTTCAAAATACTTTTCTTATATTCAAATGGAAATATAATTATGGTACAGGCTAGAACCAACCAGATTCAGAGCGTAATATGAGGAATAATTTGATTTTATAATTTTTCATCTCTATAACTTCGAATGACATCAGTTTTCTACCTTGAGTAGGATAAAATAGATATTTATTTAAATCATAAATAGCCCTTGGTATAAATAGATATGTGATAAAACTAATATTACATGGAACTTTTTTATTTTGACATATTGATAGGTAGATATAAATATATCTTGGTAAAAAAACATCCTACACCTATTAAGGAACTGTAGGGCCGCAGCCCAGAGAAAAAGGTCCAGACTAAGTATAGAAATAATTTCTCTAAGGTGTATGGCTGGAGCTGGTAGAGATGAGGACCAAAAATTGCAGAATAATAAGAAATTTTCATAAAAGAAAGTCGGGGCACTTGGTAACATAGAAACCAAAAACAGAGTAAAAGTAGCAATTAATTCCTAACACCCTGCTCTTCATTACCAGTGAAATGCTTCTTCATTTTTGAGAACATCATATGGATTTTCTTTTTTAGCGCATGAATTTGGGGAATTACATTGATTTATAAATGATAAAATAACCTCGTATTCCTTGGGTAAACTGCACTTGATCATAGTATATTCTCCTTTTTTATGTATTGCTAGAATCAACACGCTAATAATTTAAGAATTGTTGCATTCATTGTTGTCAAAGAAATTATTTTGTCATTTTCTTATGTTTGACTGGTTGGGTTCAGGGCAATGCTGGCTTCATAGAAGGTGGCCAGCATTTTGAGAGAATCTACATAGGAGGCTCATTATTTCTTTTATAAATGTTTGGAAGAATTCTCCAGTTCACAATCCAATCTAGTGACTGGATTCTTCTCATGTGAAATTTTTTAATTACAAATTATTTTCTTTCGTAGGTATAGGGCTATTTAGATAATCTCTTTTTCTTTAGTGACCTTTGGTAATTTATGTCATTCCAGAAATTTGTCTACTTCATTTAAGTTGTCATATTATTGACTTAAAGTTGATAGTCCTGTGCTATTCTTTTAATTTGTGTATTACCTATGTTTCTTCTCCAATCCTGATATTGATTATATGTGCCACTTTTTTTGTCCTGATTGGTCTGGACAAAATGTAGTTTGTCTTGGGTTTTTGGCTTCAATTGTTTTATCTTTTGTTTTTCTGTTTTCTATTTCATTGAATTCTGCTCTTGTGCTTATTATTGTCTTTCTGCTGCTTACTTTGTGTTTAATCTTCTCTTCTGTTTTTAGGTACTTCAGGTAGGTACTTATGTCATTGATTTTATTCATTTCTACTTCTCTAATATAAGCATAATTTTATAAGTAGTTACTGCTAGTCATACATTCATTTTGTTCAGCTAAACTTTTTTTAAAATTTCACTTTGATTTCTTTTTTTGATTCATGGGTTATCTACAACTATGCTGTTTCCAAATATTTGGATATAATTCATATATATATATAGTTCTGCTCCTGATTTCTAATTTATTTCCATAGTTCTCAAAGAAAGCTATTATATCAATTTGATTAAGTTTATTGAGTCTTGCTTTACTCTCTTTATCCATAAATATCTTGTGAGCGCTTGAAAAGGATGTGTATTCTGTTGTTTTTGAGAGGCATGCTCACTAAACATCAATTAGAATAGATTACATTAGAGTACATTACATTAGCTTGTTCAAGTCTTCCTTAACCTTACTGATTTTCTAATTATAATTCTCCTACTTCCATTTATAAAATTGTCTATTTCTGTTTTCAGCCCTAATTGTTTCGTTTCATGTATATTTAATATTGTCATATCAGCACTATGTAAGAATTATTAAAAGTAGTTGTTCAGCAAGAAAGCTAATACCAGAAAGTACTTTGTTTCAATCCGCAAATCTACTAATCAGGACAACCTTCAGTCTAGAGCTAACTTGGCTCCATTCCAGAGGCAATTCCTTTTAAGGACTTGACCTGATACCTTTCATTTTCGGAGGTCTTCTGCCTCTTGATCATTGGAAGGCAAATTATTTCTGGACATTTGTAAGCCTTTAGGATAGTTGTGCTTGATCTTTTGTGAAGGTTCTTTCCCTAGCCTGGGAAAGCTTTACCTGTACTCACTCATTGATCAGTACTCTATTGAAGATTTGACGGGAACCCTTTGCAGATCTCTATAATTCTCTTTTGGGTAGCTCCCCCTCTAACATTATCTGACCTATGTATTCTAGCCATCTTGGCCTCCCCCAGCTCCTAAATCTATCTCTCCAACTCAGAGATAAAAATGCTCACCTATCTTTGGGCTTCTCTCCCTGAGTTCCAGGCTGGGAACTCTCTTCAGATAGTAAGCTCTGGCAGATCTCAGGGGTCACTCCCATATGCTACTTGTTGAAAAATTTTGGAAAACTGTGGTTTCATATATTTTGCAGTTTAGTTGTTTAAAGTTGAAAGATAAATATGTCCCTGTTACTCCATCTTGAACTGGAAATGGATTTCTCTCTCTTCTTTATCATCTCCATTAATTCCCTACTCCTGCCTCCTGTTTTATTGTGCCTGGAAAAATGGCAATTAAATAAGACATTTGTGTTTCACAGGAGGGGCTCTTAGGAGACCATCAGAATCCCTTGAGTCTTTTTCATAATAGGACGTGCCAGAGAAATTGACTGCAAATTGCGATGACAGTCTTGCCTCTGAAAGGTTTGTTGGCAGAGGGGTATTAAGAAATATTACCTTTGTCATCATTCTTTAAGGATATTTTCAATTTGATGTTTGAGGAGAATAAAAACTTTACACACCAATTTCCTCTAAATCCCTTCAAGATCTACCCATCAAATTCAAAGTACAAATCAGGGATCTCCCTGCCTCTATGAAATTTGCCCAGATTATTCCAACCAAAAATCATCTTCCTTTCTTATCTTTCCTACGATATTGGGCTTTACCTCCCCCCAAATAACAAAAAATTATGAATAAATTATCAAAATCACTCTTTATTACCTTAAACCAGATTAGGCATTTTTCATGATAATTAGTCATGTCCTAATAATTTACTACTTTTAAAATATTTCACACAGCATTTCACATGAAGTAGGGAGATAACACTCCTTATTAGAAAATACATTAGAACTCAGTTACCTTGCCACTCAGATTTGTGAGCCTAAGTGTGAACCTAAGTGCTTTCATCTGTGATTAGAGGGGTGGGGGAATCACACTTTTAATTTTATCATACTTGTAATTTAATCATACTTATAATTTCTGATCTGTGAATGAGGATGGAGAGAGAAAATACGTATCTATGGACTAATCGTGACTATGCAATCAAGTGAATAATATAGGGGAAAAATTTTGTAAACTATAAATTGCTGAAACCTTGGTGCATCATTATTATTATTGCTGTTGTTATTTTGAAATGAATGCTTTCTGTTGAATAGATAAAAATGATATTGCAACACTAATTACAGTGGTAGCCCTATGCATTAAATTGTAGACAGGAAGGCTGAAATGTCATTATTATATAGTTATTAAGAAGATTGTGTTGCTTAAAATAAGAAAGATATATACTTATAAAATATTAGGGGACTATCTAAGCATTTACTATTATTATCTTGTAAATCTTAACTCTACATTGCTCCACTGCTCTGTTGAAATTTTCATGTGCTTAAGGATATATTTAGAGATGTCATTGGAAAAATTTCTGAGGTCTTAGAAAGACAGGATTCTATTAGGATATGTGCCTGAGCTTTCAGGAAAGCAGAATCCCCTGCATATTTTTCAGTGTATCAGAGATATGTTTCATACAAGGAATTATTTTTTATAATAATTTTATAGATCATTTTATTTAAAATAAACTTCCTAGGCAATTAAACAGAGCTCCTCCCAACAACAACAGATCCCTTTTTTTTTACAGTAATCAGTCTTAAAATAGATTCAGTCATCCAAAGTCTTAATATAATTATAGAAGGAGTAAGTAAAGAATTGAAACAGAAGAAGAGGAAGGGAGAAGAACAAAATCTTACACTATAAGAAATCTTCTTATGCTATAATTCACACATATTAGGGTGAATTGTAGAATTTCAGACCTTAATGTATTTGCAGTACTTTTCACTGTATAGTATAATAAAAAGAAGTTTGAAGGCCAGTGTTTTAGAGGACTACAAAGACTGTAATTAAAAAGGGTAAAGCCAACTTTAGCCCAGAAAGAATGCAAAAGGTCTTGAAAATGATTTATGTCTAAAAGGGAATTATCAAAATAAAATAGTTTCTTCTCCTCAACAAGGAATTGTTATAATCAGCATAATTTATCTATTAACTGTATTTTCACATCACTCTTTTATCTTACTCTTTTATGCTGTGTTTTAGTTTGTTAATGCTACCAGAAATGAAATGTAACAGGAATCTCTTGGCTTTATTTTTTTTTTTTTTTGGGGGGGGGTACATTGTCCAGGAATCAGACTGGGTCCCCTACATGGAAAGTGAGCATTCTATAACTGAATCACCCATGCACTCAATAGGTAGGCTTCTATAAAGGTAATTATTAAGTCACAATTTTGCACTTCTAAGGCTATTAAAATGTCCAAACTAAAACAAGCAGAGAAAGATACTTGACTCAAGAAAGGGCCGATGACATCAGGAATTTCTCTGTTAGCTGGGAAGGCACATGGTGGTGTCTGCTAACTTTCTCTCCTGGCTTTTGTTTCAAAAATAGCTTCTCTGGGGCCATTTTCTTTTCTGTTTCATGAAATGTTTCTGTCTGTGTCAGATCTGAAGCTTTTTCCAAAATGGTTCCCTCCAGTCAGCTGATCAAGACCCACCTTGAATAGCCAGAGCCACATCTCCATCCAACCGAAAGGCCACACCCACAATTGGGCACAACACATCTCCATGGAGACAATCTAATCAGAAGGGTTTCCATCCTGCAATATTGATTCAGGATTAAAGGATATGGCTTTTCAGGGATACACAGCACTTTCAAACTGACATATGTTACTTTGATTGTACATTTTTTTATACCTTAACACTTATTTATAGGAAATAGAAAATAGTTTCCGTAGATATTTGTTCAAACTTGTCCTAATAATCTAGTAAACAAGTATGTTTTATAAAAATATGCCAATAGCATTTAAAGTATATATGGCATTTAATTAGGAGACAAAATTTATTTTTACTAATAATAAATGTACAAATTGAGATGATGTGTTTCTTTGCCTAAGGTTAGTGTCAAGATTTCAGCATAGCTAAAATGTCACTCTTGTCTCTAAAATGAAAATAATTTTCCAATGCAGTTTTAATGTTTATGCACTGAGTTTCATTGGGCCAGTAAAAATAAGCTTTTCATTGAATATCTTCTTGTTCACCAATTGTAGTAGACCTGAAATGCTTGAAGCATGTGGATAAGAAATTTGAATGTGATTTTTCTCCTGAATTATGATGTCAGATTTGTGATCAACCTCTTTTTTCTTCTTTAGGAATGGCAAGCTCATTGAAGAAAATGAAAAGTACATATTGAAAGGAAGCAATATAGAACTCACTGTCAGGAACATTATTAATAGTGATGGCGGCCCTTATGTCTGCAAAGCCACAAATAAAGCAGGAGAAGATGAGAAGCAGGCATTCCTCCAAGTCTTTGGTAAGTATTATAGCATAGTGATTAGAACTGTGATGTCTACAGAAAAGCCTGAGTCAAATTCTACTCTCCCACTTATACGAGTATTTAGCTTTCCACAGCTAAATCTGTTTCCTTATTTCTAAAATACATTTTTAAATAGCACCTCCCAGATAGAATTATTTTAGAATTACATGGAATTACATATGTAAAATCTTTTAAGATACTGACTGACACATAATGGAGCCTGGGAGAAAATTTCTTTAAATTGCACATATTGGAATCTATTATGTGTATGAGGATTGATCTTCATAATGTTTAAGTGACACATGTTGGGATCAGTTTTACTTACTCTACATACCAAAAATAAAAAAAATATATATATACATATATCTATAAGGTTGTAAGTAGGAAATCCTGGCCTGTAATTATAATCTAATATACCCATTTTATTTTATTCAAAAGAAGTGCCCATTAATAGTCTTCGGGGGTGGGGGGCTGGCACAGAGACTTATAGAGAGTACAGAATTGATAATTTGTTTCTGTAGTTGTTTTTAATTATTGACTTGCCTTCCATATGTTTGTAAGAATAAAAACAATTACTGGTGGTAACATAGTGTGCTTATTCTCTTTAGAAAGCATAACACTAAATATTCTAGTCAATACTAGGATTGACTACATTTCTTCCATTTTTGAAAACATTATTATCAAAATGCTTTCACGAAAAAGAAGAGGGGAAGGAAAGAGTGAGGACTCTGTAAGAATAAGAAGGACCAAGTGTTGTGGCTGGCAGCTGTATAGGCATTACATCCAGACCAGAGATAAATGCTAATACTTGAGTGGGGTTACCATTGGCTGGTTGATTTTATGGCTGCCATGATGGATGCATTATCTGAACAGGAAGATTTTTATAATGCGTATATTCTAGCAGAGTAGACAGACAATAAACAGCAATATGAGTATATATTAAAATTTCAAAAGTTAAAGAATATGTTGTCTAATAAGAAAATGAAAGTTGATGTCGGTTAGGGTTGAGTATGGAGGACAACATGGTGTTGGAATGTTACTCAAGGGAGTGTTGTTTAGATGATGTTCAAAAAAAAAATCTTTAACCGTGAGAAGAAGTCAGCAAAGTTAAAAATCTGGGGAAGAGTTTTCCACATAAAGAGAAGAATAACAATAAAACTACTAGAAATTATAGAACTGCCCTAACTTGTTCCAACAGTAATCCCTACTTAAAATAGTATAAAATTATTATATAAATAGTTTCAAAACTAATTTTTAAAAAGTATAATACTAAATAAGTATGACTCATTAGAAAAAATAACTAGAAATGGTAATGTATCAGGAAATTAAAAAAGAATGGGTGATCTACATTTTGAATTTATTTTGTAGAAAAAAGATGTTGGATATGTTTTAGGTTTATACCTGTAACATAGGTGGGTTTGTAGTTTCTCCAAATAGTGGTATCTTTGTTAAGATAGTCTATCTGATTGATAACCTTCTTGATTTAAAGTACAAAATTTGATAGGGTTTTTGTTTTTCAATTTATTTTGTGGGTTCATAGTGTTGTAGATAGATTTCATTTTCAAAAATATTATGGCAATTTAAAATGTAGTAGTTTGAACCTTATTATATTAGGTTGAGAAGAAAAATAAAAACTATATAAATGCCTTTACAAATTGATAATGAATTTATAAGCCAGAACCTAGTATATCTGATTTGAATATGGCCCATTTAATCAACTATATCTTGACTATATAAAACATACTATGCAATATTAAGTGCTGAGAAGAAAAATGAAAGACATATAACCCAGCTTCAATGGGCTCATATGAAATAATATCAATTTGATTTTAAACAGGGTGGCAATAATTGATTACAAAGAGAAAAAATGCTTCTTATATTTTCAGAAATTCAAATAGAAAACAATGTTTGCACTATTATTATACATCACTGTGCTAATCATTACTTTTGTACAATAACCTTGAACAAATTTGTGTTGCTTTTAAGAAAAAAGCAAGTATATACAATAGAAATATAATTGTATCCACTTAAAGCAATGTAACCACCATTGCATTGTTAAAAATATCCATATGTCACATTTCTAATACTAAGAATTTTATTATTTGAGATTAATAGCATCTTTATAGTCCATGATTATTTGCATTAAAAAGTAACTGTTATTTGTATTGACATAGCAAGTGCTAGCATTTTAATTAAAATAATTACTTCTGTGGTCTTATGTAAATTTGTGGAGGGTTTAATTTTTTGTATTAAAATAGTTTAAATCAGTAAATAGAATTTTATTTTTATAGAAGTCATAATTATAATAAGAATTATTTGCATTTTCTAATTGTTACGATAAACTGAGGTCAAAATAAATCACCCGGGATAATATATGCAAACTTAAGTTGTTTTCAAGATTTAAGAGTTAGTCATTAAATAAGTGGTTACAATATATATTTTTTAACTTAATTTTTGCCTTTAAAAGAGGAAAAAATACGAAGGTAACTTTTACATTTTTAAAGGAATTGTGATTTGTATGTTGGTTTGTAAGCAATTTCAAATTATTTTATAATAATAATAGATAAGCATAACTTAAAAAAAGTGTTTTCACTGTGCATTGCAGCTCCTGAGGCAGCCTTAAAAAGCAGAGCAAGTTGCTAGAATGTATACAAAAGTAGTAATTAAATACTATGGCTTTAAATCTGAATATTTTCCATTACAGAGTGAGTAACGTAAATATTCTTTACAGTACAGCCTCACATAATGCAACTTAGAAATGAGACTACACATGAGAATGGACAAGTCACACTCCTATGTGAAGCAGAAGGGGAGCCCATTCCAGAAATCACTTGGAAAAGAGCCTTGGATGGCATCATGTTTTCTGAAGGCGATAAGGTAACAGAATCTTAATTTATATGATGTTCTCCAAAAACGTTAACATTTCCAGTGTTTTGAAGACTATTAAATTTCACACAGGACTCCAACCTACCAAATAATTTGTAGGAATTAAATAAATAGTTTAATGTTAAAAAGATAACTCTACCACAAGGTCAGCCTAAACATAACTTCAGAGGAGGCAAAGTCAAGGCATAATATTTTTAAAGTGGACTTTAGGTATGCACAGGGATGCTAAAGTGTGTTATCACAATTTTGACCACCCCACCCCTGGGCTGTGCAAATGAAAGTAATTCAAATGAACAAAAATCCATCTGTCATCGCAATTCTTTACTCTCTAGAACTATCCTTGTATAGTAGAAGATTAGGTTTCTGCCTTCACATAATGTAGACCTAATAATGAGGAATAAGGACAAACACAACAAAATACGACATTTTGGCAAATGTTCCTCCTGTGTAAATTTCACCAAAATGCATTTGAGTCATTAGAAATTAATTAAGCATTACCATATGTTTCACTCCACCCCGTGGATTGGCATTATAGTTAAAGCAAGGTGTGCTGTGAGCAATTTTCATAATTACTGCTATATAACTCCAAGTATAAACAAAAATGAATCTGAAAGGGAAAAGTTAGTGAGTATGTTGACATGGTGGAATTGGCAATTACATGCGCAAAGACTGTAAGATTAAAATTTAGATTGCTTTTCTCTACTCAGTGTTAAAGAGCAGCCTCCTTTAAACTTCTTTCATTAATTTAAATCTGATTTTTGCAAAGGTCAGTGATTTCTAAAATGCGTGTGCATGCTGAAGTATCTTTGACTTACCAACATTGATAGCAGAAAAATTTGAGGTCAGTTTATTCAAATAAACTATATCCAAAATACATTTTTTCCTCCAACTCTTCATGTTATATTTTTAACAGCATTCTAATCCCATAAGGTAAAAAAAAGTCTCTCTATACAGTTATATTTTTACTGAATGTATTCCCATATGCATCACCCTGCCTTGCCCCATTTCCTCCTCTTACTGTCATTTTTGAGAGACCATATCTATTTTGGTAATAGTCATACTATTTTGATATAGTTATTTTGTACATTCAAGTTGAAAATGAATTCTATTACATGTGAATGTCAATTATAGTCTTTTGGCATCTCAGAGCAACATTTCATAGTTTGTTTTAATATTTACTTAACAGAAAACCATACAGTTACTATTGCACAGTTTCAATACATTTTTTAAAATGCAATTAAATAAATAATACTGAGGGAAATTGTTTTCATATTTCAATTAACACATTTCCATTAATTAGATTACTCAAGAGCACTTATTTCTATGCCCTTAAGCCCTTATTAATGGTACCTTTATATTCCTAACTCTATGCTTTCTAATTATTTACCTGTCTGCTATACAATCCTAGAAGTTCTCTTATCCAAGATAATTCTTTCTCTTCATTTGCATAGATATTCCCTTGTGCATAAAGTAGATAATAAGATGTAGATTATCTTCAGTTATCCTATCAAGGAAAAGTTAACAAATAACTAGAGGACTAGAAAAACTAGAATAGTATAGTCTGTACTCCCCAGACCACTCCACACACGCATATAGAAATTTCTTCTATAGTAGCTATGAAAAATAATCATCTGGTTTCAATTTGCTAAAAAAAATTCATTTTATTTTGCCTTTGGCCTTGTTTTTTACAAAAGAAAATCTCACAGAAACCAAAATACGCTTTGTTGTACAACTTTTACCCTGTGGAAAAAGAAAATAAGACTAATAGCTTTTTCTCGTGACAGTTCTCCCCAAGTATTTTAAGATCCTTCTCATTTTCTTGACACCAATAAGCCTCTTTTTGCCTGGCATTCCTAATTCCCTCAACAACTGAAATTCAGAAATTGCATGAGAAAGGGAAATTAATCTGAACTTTGAATCATAGCTTTCCCATTTATGAAACTTCAGTGCTAATAGCATTAGTTCAACTATTTTAACATCATTTTTTTTACCTTTAAAATATGTGTAGTATATATTTTACTTATTCATCTGTTATTTTAAGGATGTTGAATAGTACATTATTTAAAGTGCTTATCAAAGTGATTCGCATATTGTAAAGACTGGATAAATCTATTTTTCTTTGTCATGGTACAGAATTTCAACCTCAGTTTGCCTTGTTTCTCTTATTTCTGAGTAAATTCTGGTTGCTAATAGGCTCCATGAAGTCTGTTCTTAGGGTTTGATTGAGCACTAATTATCGCAAAGTATATTAAAACAATCTCACTCTTGTCTGGATAAGTAGCATGAGATTGGATTAGCCCCATTTGAATCACTTGGAGAGTCTGTGCAGATTCAGATTTTAGATTTCTACTTTGAGGTTGATTCCTTACGTCTGTCACAAGGCTCAGGAGTGCATATATAATAAACTTCACAATTGGTGAGATATAGGCGGTCTGCAGGCCATACTTTGAAAAATAATTCTCTAATTGTAAGTTGAGATGAAATTTAACAACCAATTATTTCAACAGAAAAAGATGCTTTTAATAGGATACTTGGCATATGCTAGTGGCTTGGGAAATACAATATAAAGTAAAAAACAAAACTTCCCATCATGCACATACCAAAGATTTGATAAATTCTACTTTTTATAATGAGTACTACCAAAAATGTCTGCAAACCTGTTCTTTCGCTAAGAATCCAAAATCTTAACACAATTCTCATTATAAAAAAGAATTCACTTCAGAGAGTAAGTTAATAATTGTGGAGGCCATCTTCAAGAAATATGGGATAAACTTTGGAATGACAGTAACTTACTGGTAACTCAGTGCTCCTAATTGCTATTTTAATATTAGGTACAATTTTATGCTACAAATTAGACCAGCTTCAGTTAGTGATAGAATCATGTTAATTTCACGCAAACGGTATTGAGAGAAAATATCTATGCCTTTTATATGAAATTTCCTATATCCTACTTATTACCTTTTTGCTTTGTGTGCAAAATTAAGCAATACATTTTAATATACCACAAAATATTCTTGCATAATATGATAATATCCTTCAGAAGCTACATATATATATATAACATATGCCTGTATATATATACATAAACACACAAAACACAAATATATATTGCTTAAACATGGAGATCTTTCAAACTCATCAGTATTTTATCTATAATCCTTTTGAAAACATGTTACACACAGTTAAAATAATATATGTAACTTAAAAAATTCTTCAGATAAATTTCAGAAGTGCATTGTAAGATATAAATAAATTTATCCACTTGCTTTAGAAATATGTATCTGATGTCCAGTGTTATTTCAGGCTATATTTTGTTCTCCATTATGATTTTATGGGAATTTCACACTTTCACTAACTCGTATCTGTTCAAAATTTCTATGCAGTTTATCATAGGATTAACTGAATATTATTGGTATTTCCAGTGAAATATGATTGTGGTAGTAGGTTTATACAAAAGTTCATTAAATTGAAAGCTTAATTAAGACCTTATTTTGGAATCTTTTAAGATGCTCATATGCATCAAAAGATAGAAACTCCTGACCCTTTTATTTAATAGATGTTATATAATTAATTATAGAAATTAATATATATGCAACAGAGTTTAAGGTAATAATTAAAATGTTACATAATAATATATATGCAACAAAGCCCAAGGTAGAACCTATCATGTTGCCCCCAAATATAAATCAGTAACGTAATAAAAAGTTGTGAATTGCCATGTGCATACTGAGCAATCTAATCTAATTACTTTTCTTACATTAAAAGCATTTCCTTAATAAAAAAAAACATGCTTCTTTCAGAAGGATGACTTGAGAAATACATGAGTGTATGTGTCTAAAGTGTTTTAACCTAATTGCTGGCATATCATAATACATTCACTAAATATTTCTACTTAATGTTAACACCTGTCATCTAAGTTTGAACAGAAGTGTTTTTAGATCACATCCTTATTATCTTTCTTATTGACCAATACATTTTATTATTTATGAAGTCACAGGTATTAGTGAATTACCATGTAGAATCATGGAAAGTGTCACATAAACTAGTTTACTTCTGTTCATCAATTTTGATATGATCGTTGCCAAGTTAATTCTGCATGTCTGATTTCAGTCTCTGTGTATATATATCAGGGTAAAAGTAAGTTCTACCTGGAAAAATATTCTTTAAATGATATGAGAGGTGCATAACAATAATCAAAACACAAATCAAACAACTTAATGTGTTATTTTCTCTTGTATTTGGAGTTATCCAGTCATATCCAATATTATACCTATTATTCCACGGCACTTAAATTGTTTTATAAATGAGCAAATGATCATGATAACATTGTGTCAATTTCTGCTTCCTCAAAAGGGACCTGATAAAGAATTCTGTGAGCATGGTCATATATAAAAGAGTATCATCCGTAAGAACAATAGAATATTCTTCCTTAAATTGTCATGAAATGTGCTCCCTTGCCATAGCTACATGAGTAGTTTAATTTAAAACAACTTTTAGCCAATTAATGCAGTGGCTCAGATATGAAGTTGTATATATACAATAAATTCCAGATCTTGTCATATATAGCGCATTTCCATTGGAAGTTGATCACTTTAGGAGTCTGCACTAAGGTCTCATCTTCACCACCATGTTTAGTGTTTTCTTTTTCTAGCTGTAAAATAAATACCATATGATGGGATAGCTTAAACAACTCAATTTTATTGGCTCACTTTTGAGGCTGGGCTAAGTCCAAAATTAAGGTTTCAGGAAAGCGATGCTCTCCTGAAAACTGGCATTCTCACACTGGCTTCCTGCCATCCTTGGGTTCACTTGCCTTTTCCATCACATGGCAATACACATACTGGCATTTTCTTATTTCTCTTCTATGTTCTTTTGACCTCCAGCTTCTGGCTTCTGTCTGTGTTTTTTCCTGTTCTGTCCAATGTTCTTTGTTTATAAGAATTTCAGCCATATTGGATTAAGGGCCACACTCATTCATTTTGGGCACACCTTAACTAATAACATTTTCAAAGGATGTATTTACAAATGGGTTCACACCCATAGGACCAAGGTTTTGTGACCTGAAAATGCCCCTCATGAGGACATGATTCAGTCCTCAACAGGTTCCAATCTTCAACTTTGCAGGGAAGTATAGTTCAGGGCGCTTGTTTCTCATCCTGGATGAGAATAAATCCTCTGGTCACTCTTTAGTGATGATGTTTAGCATCTCTTCCTGTGAAACATAAATAGTAGAATACAAAATATCAAGGATTTCTTAGTTCATCTTCTTCTTTTTCCTCCCTGTCTCTCAATTGTACTTCCTCCCGGTCCCCATTTTTCACCTCTGTAGGAAGTGAATCATCCTTTGCCTCACTTTGAGCACTTTCATACTTCTCAAATTGCACAGCAATACATATTAATTGGGAGTAAGCTCTTCACAGTCTAAGAAGTGCCTGAACAAAACATTAATGTAGATAGCTAGATGAAAATAAAACTCTACACTCCACAAAATAAGGTCGCTTAAGAATGCTTTGTTCTTCACAAATTGTTCAAAATGTGACTTCATATCTGTACAATAAAACTGACTTCTTTTGAACATCTTTCTAGAAATGTCATTTGTAATATTAAATAGAAATAAAAAGATCCACTGAGGAAGTGATTTTTGCCTCTAGAATTCATATAAAATGTTAAACAAAACAATGAGCAAATCTATATATCTGAATAGAATATTTCATATAATAATATCAAAGAAATCTGAATCACCAATAATTATCAATATAATGGGTTTATTGAAAGAGAAACTGCTTGAACAGAGAGAGCTCAAACAGAAGTGTCTCAAAAGCAATAGAATTAGCAAGTGTCATTAACTTATAGAGACAATAGGGGATTTCCAAAGGCAAAAACGCAATAATTGCTTTACATTTTGGTTTCTTATTTTAAAGGAGGTCCTATAAAGTGGGGAATGGTCAGAGATTGGTTATTATAGTATATTTTCCTAGACCTGATTGAACTGAAACCAGCTTATTTACAATTGTTTCTGACACTGCAACTTTTGAAGGGCAGGTCCCTTTTATTTGGAAAGCCTCCGCTTTTATTATTCACCTTTTAGAAATCCCCTATTACTTCTTGGAAAGGGGATTTTTCCCAGCAACACCAAAATAGGCAGCCACATTTCTTTTACTTAACAATAATTGTAAACTCTTTATAATGTTCTCTGGTGGAGGAATTTTACATGCCATTTACCTACTTTTCGATCAGCTATAATATTTATTTGTGTTATATGTGTCCTATCAATAAATCATATGCATACTTCAACTAGAAATTAACCCCACTTCATACTGAATAAGAAATATTTTAAATGTACAAAGATGCATTATAATTTTCTTTCAGCAACATTTCTCAAACTGAACTTGTTTTACCACCAGATTCATGTATTTTCTACATTAATGTGCTAACAGCACTGTTAAACATTATGTTTTCTCTACATTAAATTATGTATTTCACATATTCTTATCCTAACCAACAATATCAGTGAAATGAAAAGGTATGATGTATATGCCAGTTTCATTTTTAAATATACTTAATATAAATACAAGTTAAATACTGCTTTTCAATGTAAAATCTAAACTCACTGGGGGTCTCTTCAGTAGTATACAGAATCTGGTTTCAGAAACACTATTTTTGCATCAAACATATTTCGAATGAGCACATTACAAAGTTTAGCTATAACATTTTGGAGAATGGAGCACATTTAAAGATATTTCATTTAGGACAAAACTCATTCTCCATTCTCTTATATGTGGGGCTGAATACTTCGGGCTATTAAATAAAAAGACTTCAATTTAGTAGTGGATACGCAGTTCACAAACCATTTTAAAAGATCCTAATTTTAATTAAATAACCCCCTAAAACCAAATAGTCTCTTAAAATGAGACCAGTGTACTGAATAAATAAAGAAGAGTATCAACCTCGAAAACTGTTTTTTTTATTTTCTTTTTTCTAAGTATGCAATGTTCAGTGCTAGTCCTGTCATCTAAGCATAAATCATCTCAAAGCCTGGCTACTAAAATAAAAAATAAATAAATAAATAAAAAACCTTTCTGATGGTTAAGTTCATGTGTCAACTTGGCCAGACAATGGTGTCCAGTTGTTTGGTGAAGCAACACTGGCCTAATTGTTAGTGTAAGGATATTTTGTGGACTTAAATCATCAGTAAATTGATTGCATCTATGGCTGATTACATCTCCAGTCAACTGAGAAGATTGCCTTCAACAATGAGAGGAGTCGCATCCAAACAGTTGAAGACTTCAAAAGAGAATTGATCATTCCAGGGGTCAGAAGGGAAGATTTTCACCTCTATTTCAGCCAGCCAGCTTCTCTGGGGAATTTCATCAGAAACTTTCATCTGAATTTCCAGCTTGCAGCTTGTCTTATGGAAATACAGCTTCTTGCAAGATAAATTTAGCAAAACATAAGCAATAAAATAATTGCTTAAGTGATTGAAATTAATATGATTAACATTTCCTTCATCACTTGCCCAAATTCATTTAACAATTTTCAACAAATATATTTGGGAAGGTGCTATGTTTGCAAGAATTACTGTAGACATATGAAATGCAGCAGTGAACAACAAAAGCATAAAACTATTTTTGTTGTTCTATCAAGTACATTTAATGTCACTGTATTAGTTAGGGTTCTCTAGAGAAACAGAATCAACAGGGAACACTTGCAAACATAAAATTTATAAAAGTGTCTCACGTGACCGCAGGAATGCAGAGTCCAAAATCCACAGGGCAGGCTGCGAAGCCGACGACTCCGATGGAGGGTCTGGATGAATTCCACAGGAGAGGCTCACCAGCCGAAGCAGGAATGGAACCTGTCTCCTCTGAGTCCTCCTTAAAAGGCTTCCGGTGATTAGATTTAGCATCACTAATGGTAGAAGACACTCCCCTTTGGCTGATTACAAATGGAATCAGCTGTGGATGCAGCTGACGTGATCATGACCTAATCCTATGAAATGTCCTCATTGCAACAGACAGGCCAGCACTTGCCCAACCAGATAAACAGGTACCACAACTTGGCCAAGTTGACACATGTCCCTAACCATGACAGTCACTAAGAATTTCTTTATGAAATTTCCGTTTTTAAATGCAATATCATTTAAAATTGCATCCTCACATTCAAAACATTGATTTTAAATATGGAAGTGGACTTTCACAAGGCCACACACACTGCTTTGGCATATCTCTTTGCGTTGTGACAAATGCTATCCACTTGTTTTTCTGACAGGCCTCTGAACCTGATGCATGTTGGAAGCTGTCTGCTATCATCAGAATAATCGTTCTAACTTTGCTCCAGGTTGAAAAAAATTGCTCAGGTTCTGATTTACAAAATAATGATAACAATAATAAACAATTAAACTTTAAAACGCCTTAAAATATGGAATGATATAAATGAAAACATCTTTATATTATAGGGTATAGTTTAAGATATTTGAATTCCTTTTGAGACTTAAATAAAAGTCACAAGAATGATACTAATAAATCCGCAATTATTAATTTTAAAAGACAAGCTGTTAAGTTTCAAATATCTGTGCTTTTTAAAAAGCTCCAATGAAATAAAAAACTAGAGTATGATAACATATTTATAGCATTGTCTTTCAGAATGAAGGACAATATATAGGTATTTTTGGATATTTTTAAGTAGTTATATTTCCGGGCAAAGTTTTACAGCTGGATTTTTATTACTTTTCTAAGGTATTCTATTTGCAACTCTTTGCCAACTCTGTAAGTGCATTCTATGAGGGAATGTGCCATTCTCAGGAACCGATTCTAAGACTTATCATTAAACAAATAAAAAAAGCCAAGGAGAGAAACAGAACATTTTAAATTTTAAGTGTTTTAGGAAGTAATTGAAAGAACAGTAAAGATATGTTTGTTCAATGTTTTAAAGACAATAATATGTTCAGTTGAACCAGGCCAATCTTATTCTTACATTGGGTTGTAATAATGTCCAAGGACTGGAAGTTACAAATCGTCATTGATACAATCAATGATTGTACATAATGGAACCTATGAAATCCCAAATGAGAGAATGTCCATTCTTTTTAATTTCTCTGGTATAATATGGAAAGTTATCAGTGTCTAAAAGCAAATCCTTTCACTTTGATTGAAGTTGCATGAAAGTATTTCTATTAGTCTTTGTCAGCCTAATATTCTATCTTGTGATGAAATTAAAACTTTGATTCATATTTAAGGGCAGTGATTCTTAATCCAGACTATATATCAGAATCACATGAGGAGCTGTATGAACATTTACAGCTCAATATATCTGATTGAGCTTTACTCCCAGGGTTTCTGATCCATTAAATCTGACTAGACAGCTTTATTTTCAACCTCCCCACACACACACGTACACACACACACAAACGCAAACACACATTCACATACACAAATGCAAAATGTTTCTTTACTATAGAGAAAAGTTAATATGATTTTGATATCCAATACAGATACAACTCAAATAAGATATATAAAGGGAATTAATGTGTATAAACTATGACTTCCTAAGCATAGCTTTGGCATTCCCAGTTCATAGAAAATAGAGCTTAATGAAACAGTAGTATGGGGCAATTGTAATACTGACTTATTGTTTCAAATCCTGGATTTGCAATTTACCTGCTATGTGATTTTGGCTGTCTCATAATTTTCTGAGAACAATATCATTATTTATAAAATAAATCCCCCTCAGGCTCTAACATTTCCTTTTTCTATAAATCTCTCTAATGTAACAGTAAATAATCATATGTTTTAAAATACTGTTTTTATGCTGATTTTAAGTCCTTATGAAATCCACATATTTACTAATTTTTCAAAAGATCATGATTTTCTAATAGCTTATAATAGTGAAACAGCATGTTTCCAATTTCTTTCTTCTATTTAGTTTTCTATGTACCTAAATTAGTAAGAAAAGCTAATAACATTTTAAAATGATGAAAAAAGTCAATTTCTGATTGCAGAGAAGAATGCCAAAAAGCATACCAAATACTGGAACCTGTAGGTTTTAATGCCTGTGTGTTTTATTCTTTCCAGAGACAATGAGCTTTTCTGAAGGATTTTGTATTTGAATGAATAAAGGTCTATCTAATGCATTTTTTCATAGTAGTGCTCTGAGAGCAATATTACAAGTCCCTGCTGGGCAATAGGCAAAATGGATACTTCTATTCCTCATCTGATGTAGGTGGTATAATATAATTAGGTGTGGTGAAATCTTTCTTGATGCTTCTGAGCTTGCTGAGAGGTGGGTTTACAATCATTTACAACTTTCTGATATTTTTTTAACCCCGCAGCTTGAGTAAAGTTTCTTCAAGAGTTTAGTCATATGTTGAATATGACCTCATAAAAACTATTTTAGAGAGAATTCTATACAATATTTAAAAATGATAGCCATATTATTTTTTGAAAAAAATTATAAATAAGCATTTATTTTTAAAAGTATTATAATAATTTCTGTTTTAAAAAACCTCTCATCAGTTGGTAAAATGATGTGATAATGGCTCACAATTTTACTAAAACTGTTTTGAGAAAAATGTTTATCATTTATGTATTGAAAATGATTTTAATATGGCTTTGTAGTAGAAAACACAGTATTTTCTTCTTGTAAATACCATGTGCTATGCAATAGATTAAGTTGGTAATTATTTCTGTCCATGAAATAATATAAAATCCTGAAAAAGATTCTGTTATAAAACTATTAGAAATATAAAGAGAACTGTGAGTTTTTTGAAGAAAAGCAAAAATAACTAATTTTATGGTAAATGCACCTTTGAATTATATATGTAGCATTTTAGTCATAGTGTTGATTAAATTCAAACAACAAGAAGAAAAAAATTTGAATGAATTTATATACACTGATAGGGACATGAGTTTAGTACATTTAAACTGTGTTTATATGTGTACACATACACACGTGAAAACACTGAATGGATACACAGGTAAATGCTGTGTTTCTTTGGAAATATTTCAGTAAACATTCTAATGAAAAATTTAAGCAAAACAATATATTTCATGAATTCCATTGTGAAGCTTAAATATTTAATAAATCATGTGTATAGAAGAATATTAGTTATACGATGGATAAGGGAATCAAATTGAATACATATATATTTAAAACAACTTTAAACAAAGTTATTGCAATGCCTCTGTTTTTTTTTTTTGATTCATGAATTAGGAGATAACAAATTTAATTAAATATATTAAAGAAATGACTTCAGTTATAACTCAGAAAACCCATGTATTCAATAGCTTGTCATGTTTATTAAGGAAAAGGAAAGCAACTTTCAGATGAGAATCTTTCTGGACTATGATGTTGTGTTGCCTTGCTCTGTCTCTTGGGGTGTCATCATTGCTGCTATTTGTGATCCACAGAAAATCTTATCTTACTTTCTACGTCTTTCATCTTTGGGTGCCAGATAACTTTTAGATACATATTTAAAAGTGTGTCTTCTTTTGTGAACAAATATGCATTTCGTACACGGTCAAATATGTAGGCACAATGTAACTCTCACATTCACGGATCCTACCATCTTTTCATTGCCCTTGTCACTCCACTTGCTTACTTCCTTTTATTCCCAAAATAATTTTTATTGTGTACTCACTGCCTCATATGTACTTTTCAATCTTCCTTTGCTTCATGGAATTTCACGGCAAACAACAGTAATGGTTGAATTAAGCACCATGCCTATTCCACACATCCACTAGCACAGCTAAATTTAGCCAAAGAAAGACCCACAACCATTCTGAATTGACTTTTCTTAAAATAGTGAGCCATGAAGTGCCCTTTTAGTGATACCTGGCACTCATCATCATTTCTCAGGACCAGTCCGTTGTCCCAATTTTAGATAAATATTTCCTATATTTTTTTCTTTTCTCAATTTTCCAAACCTCCTCTCCCCACAAAGATCTCAGCTGATGATCCTGTTTTCATGTTTATTAAGGAAACAGAAACAATCAAAAGAAAACATTAACAAAATATGCACCACTATATCTGCACATATATATAGTTGAACTTATATATGATATTTTTCCTCATGTTACCATGAATTAAAGATCTGACTTTTAAAGTGCACTAGATATCATCCTCTCTTGTGTATCATGGACAGCAATCCAGTCATTCATTTCTCTATTCCCAACAGTGATTTTCCTCCTACCAATTTATCAATCCCATGAACATGCAAAAATATTATATTTTCTATTTAATGGATATATCAAAATATTTATTTCTACAGCATACATATAAACATAGCTATGTGAGTACATAAATGCATAGGTCTATTAATTGATAGATCAATGACACACAGATTCCAAATGCTAACTGATCTCTCTCTTCTATTCATACAAAATTCCTTGAAAACCTTGTTTAAACTTGCTCGCTCCAATTTTCTGCCTCCAATCTGTTCTTGCATATACTCTGTCTTTGACCATAACACTCCCTTGAAACTCTCTTGCAAGATTACCACTGACCTTCACTTTCTTACATTTAATGATAAATTACAGTCCTTACTTTATTCTGCCTAACAGCACCACTGACTGACCCAGCTGAAAAAATCTCTTCTGCTTGAAGCATGTTTTCCATGTGATATCCAATGCCTTCTCCTGGTTTTTCTACTAACATACTGATCCTTCCTGTCCTGTCAAATTCCTTTGTTGATTTCTTTTTTCCTTTTCTAACTGAACTCTTAATAATACAGGGCCCTAGCTCAGGGTTCATTCTTGGAATTTTCTTGTCTAACTATGCTCGTTCCTTTGGTAGCTTCATAGCTTTGATTACCTACTGAATTATGTAAACTCCAAATTTCAGTTATGGACCTCTCCACTTAAATCCTGTCTTCTTCATCCACCTGACTACCAGACATCTGTATTTGAATATTAAATAAAAATCTCAAGCTCCAGGCATGATGCCATGTGGTCCAGGCTGTTGTGACCCAGGATGTTTTAATTCTGATAGCTATTAATGTGGCTATCTGAGCCGAAGTAGTGAGGGACATTTCTGTTCCCACAAGTCAAAGATTATATGGCATGGAAAATTCCACTGTTGCTATTTGAACAAACACAAACTCACAGAGAGATGTCATCAACATGGTGACATAAGACAGCCCCTGAAAATCCTCCCCAGAGATTTAGCAATTGAAAGGATAAAACCCACTTGTTTAGAACTCTGGAGTATGGTAGAGATTGGAGAAAGACTTCACAAATGCTACATCAAAGAAACATAAAAATATCAGGTAGAAAAATTCCTTCCCAGATCACCAGTTCATTCCCATTCCTCTCCCCCTCATTCTGTCCTTTGTGGCTTGGGTGTTGCACAGTGGCAACATGGCCTGGGTCCCTCCCATTAGAGAAAGAGACTTTAAAGTGACTCACAGCAGCGAGTTAGAACTCCATGTATAACCAAGCATGGTGTGCTGGGAGAGTGACCATGATAGAAATTCTCACAAGAACTGCTGTGCTCTCAATCCAGTTTCAGTTGGCTGGACCACCTGTAGGCAAAATGGACCTTTCTGAAGTGACCCACCTTTCTGAATTGACCCCACCTGGTTCTCCTAGGCAAGATACCCCAAATGGGGAAGAAACTAGACAGAAAAGCCATATAGAAAAAAAACGGCAAGGGATTAAACTGAACTGCTGTAAGATAGAACAGTCGCAGAATTGAAAACTATAAGGAAAATAGGGTACAGAACCTATTCGATGTGGAGTACTGAACCTATTCAGTGAGGGAGGGAATTTAAACAAGTTATAGAATCTGGGGAGAAAAATCTGTATGAAAACAAACAGATCAAAATTCCTGGAGAAGAAATAGAAGAACGGAAGCTCTCACTTGGACAAGAACCAATTGCACAAAGAGTGTAATCTTAACAATTGCACCACATATCCAAAGCAAGAATTCAATGAAGAAGATCTGAGAAAATCTAAACAGCTAAACATGGGATGTTCTGAAAGTCTCGAATAAGTCAGGCTAAGTATCAAACAAGAACCTTAAAAGAAAGCCAATCAACAAAAAAGCCTAGACAAGAAGGTGAAACAGACCTGCAAAGTAAACTTGTCAAGGTAACCATATGCATAGAAGTCAACGTAAAATTACAAGCAATACCAAGAGACAAAAGAAATGGCTCAGTCAAAGTAACAAAGTAAATCTTCCAAGGAGACTCAGAAGTTGGAAAAACTAATCAAAGATGTTCAAAGAAATCTCCTTACTCAGTTCAAGGAGACAAATGAAAATATGCATAAATAGATAAGGATATTAAGAACAGTGGGTGAGCATAAAGAACTTGAAAGTGTAAAAAGAAATATATCAGAAAGTGTGGGCTGAAAGACAGAATTGTAGAAAGTAAAAATGTACTAGAGGTACACAGCACCTGATTTGAACAGACAGAAGTAAGAGTCAGGGAACTGGAAGACGGAACAGTTAATACCATATAATCAGAAGAACAAATAGAGAAAATAAAGGAAAAATATTAGAAGTTCCTTGGAGATTTGAGGACAGCACAAAGCATGCACATATTTGTATCATGGATATCCCAAAAGGAGAAAAGAAGGGAAAGAGGGTAGAAGGCATATTTGAGTAAATAATGACCCCAAATTTCCCAACTTTTATGAAAGAATAAATATACATGTCCAAGAAGTGCAACATACCCCAAACAAAATAAATCCTAATATGCTTACTCTGAGACATGTACTAATCAGAATGCCAAATGTCAAAGATAAAGAGAGAATTCTGAAAGCCACAATAGCAATTTGTCACATACAAGGGATCCTCAGTAGGGCTAAGTTCCAATTTATCATCAGAGGCCATGGAGGTGAGAAAGCAGAGTGTGATGTATTTAAGGTACTGAAAGAGAAAACTGCCAGGAATAAAATTTTTATCTGGAAAAGCTGTCCTTCAAAAATGAGGAAGCATTTAAATTATTCACAGATAAACAAAAACAGAGAGTTCACTATCAAAAGAACTGGGTTACAAGAATTACTAAAGGGAGTTCTGCAGGTTGAAAGAAAAAGTCAAAAGTCATTCTAAAAGACAAATAAGGACGCTACATATTAATAAAAGGTGCAACCCACCAAGAAGAAATAACAATCAGAAATATTTATGCACCTATCCATGGTGCCCCAAAATACATGAAGCAAACTTTGGCAAAACTGAGAAACTGAAAGATTGTATCATGTGTGAATGTTCTCAGTGAAATTGCATTAAAAATAAATAAATAATTGAAGACAGAAATGGATGTCTCTAAAATATGACTTGGAGACTTCAATACACCACTCTCATCAATGGGTAGTACATGTGACAAAAGATCAAAAAGGAAAGAGAAACTATACCTAACAGACATATACAGAACATTGCATCCCAAAACAATGATAATATACATTCTTCTCAAGTATGTGCACTTCTCAAGCACACATGGATCATTCTCCAGGATAGACTACATGTTGGTACAGAAAACAAGTCTCAATAAATTTAAAAAGATTGAAATCATACAAAGTATTTTTAATCATAATGGAATGAAACTGTAAATCAAAAACTGAAAGAGAACTGGAAAGTCCAAAGTGTATGGAAGTTAATAAAAACTCTTTTAAACAATCAGTGGGTCAAAGAAGAAATTGCAGGAGATATCAGTAAATATCTTAAGATGAACAAAAATGAGAATACAACATATGAAAACTTAAGCGATACAGCAAAGGCAGTGCTGAAAGGAAAATTTATAACACTGAACACTTACATTAAAAAAGAAGACAGAAGTCAAATAAAAAAAAAACTGTACACCCAGAGAAATTGAAATAAGAACAGCAACGTAAGCCCAAAGCAAGCAGAAAGAAATAAATAACAAAGATTAGAACAGAAATAAATGAAATTGAGAGTAAAAACAATAGAAAGAATTAACAAGAGCAAAAGTTGTTTCTTTGAAAAGAAAATATCAACCCTTATTTAGACTGACAAAGAAAAAGAGAGAGAAGACACAAATATATCAGAAATGTAAGCGTGAACACTACTGCTGACCACACGGAAATAAAAAGAATCATGATTATACTATAAACAAGTAGTGCCAATAAAACCTAGAAGCAATGAGCAAATTCCTAGAAATGCACAAACAACCTACATTGAGTATTGAAGAAATAGAAGACATCAACAAACCAATTATAAGTAATAAGATTGAATGAGCCATCAAAACCCTCCCCAAAATGAAAAGCCCAAGATTAGATATCTTCAAAGGTGAAGTCTACCAAGCATTTCAAGAGTTTGTATGAGTGCTGTTCAAATTCTTTCAAAAAATTGAAGAGGAGGGAGACCTACCTAATTCATTCTATGAAGCCAATATCATCACAATACCAAAGCCAGATGAAGAGACAGCAAGGAAGGAAAATTACAGAGCAATTTCTCCTATGAATATACATGCAAATGTTCTAAACAAAATATTTGTAAATTGAATCCAAAAATACAACAAAATAATTATATACCAGGATCAAGTGGGGGTTTTATCCCAAGTACGCAAGGAAGGTTCAACATAAGAAAATCAATTAATGTTATATACCACATAAACAAAATAAAGGGAAGAAACTGCATGGCCATCACAATTGATGCAGAAAAGGCACTTAACAAAATCCAGAACTTTTTCCTGATAAAGCACTTTGAAACATAGGAATAGAAGGAAACTTGTTCAACATGCTAAAGGGAATATATGAAAAATTCACAGCTAACATCATATTCACTTTTGAAAGACTCAAAGCTTTCACTCTATGATCTGTAATAAGACAAGATGCCTACTGTCACTACTACTATTCAATATTGTACCAGAAGTTCTAGCTAGAGCAGTTATGCAGGGAAAGGAAATAAAAGGCATCCACATTGGAAAGGAAGAATACAGCTTTCCCTATTTGCAGATGATGTGACCTTATAGAGAAAGTTCAAAACAATCTACAACAAAGCTGCTAGAGTAAATAAACAAACTCAGCAAAGTGGCAGCGTACAAGTCAAGATGCACAAATCAGTAGGGCATCTATCAACGAAATGCTTTCATCAGTAACCAACAAGCTGAGAAGGAAATAAAGAAAACAAATTCCATTCACAATAGAAGCTAAAAGAATGAAATATCAAAGAATAAATTTAACAGAGAATGCAAAAGATCTGTACCCAGAAAACTATAAAGCTTTGCTAAAGGAAATCAAAGCAGATTTAAATAATTGGAAAAACATTCTGTGTTCATGGATTGGAACACTAAATATCCTTAAAATGTCAATTCCTATCCAAAATGATGTACAGACAACACAATTCAGGTCAAAACTGCAGCAGCCTACTTTTCAGAAATGGGAAAGTCAATTTTCAAATATATTTGGAAAGGTAGGGGTCCCCAAATAGCTTTGGTCTTATATTTTTATTAAAGGCCTACATATAAGAGCCAGGAATATAAAATTCCTAGAAGTAAATGTAGGGAAGTATCTTCAGGTTCTTGTGTTAGGCAATGGTTTCTTAGCAATGACAGAAAAATATACATGAATGGGATGTCCTAACAATTTAAAACTTTTTGTGAATCAAAGGACTTTGTCATGAAAGTGAAAAAAAAAAAAGTCATCATACTTAATGGGAGAAAATATTCAGAAATCACATATTCAAAATGGTTTCAATATCCAGAATATGTAAAGAAATCCTACAGATCAACAATAAAAAGACAAACATCCAATGAAAAATATGGCAAAAAACTTGAATAGACATTTCTCTAAAGAGAATATACAAATGGCTAAAAAGCACAAGGGAAGATGTTCAACATCACTCACTGTTAGGGAAATGCCAATAAAACCACAATGAGATGACATTTTATACTCACTTGAATGGCTGCATTAAAAAAAAAAAGAAAAGAAAAATACAACCAATGGAGAGGATATAGAGAAATAGGGGCACTCATTCATTGTTGGTGGGAATGTAAAATTGTGCAACTGCTGTGAAAAACAGTTTGGCACTTTTGTAGGAAACCTAATATAGAATTACCATATGACCCAGCAATTCTGTTACTAGCTATATACCCTGAAGAATTGAAAGCAAGGACACGAACAGATATGTGCATGCCATAGTTCATAAAAGCATTACTCACAATTGCCAAATGATGGAAGCCACCCAAAGGTTCATCAACTGATGAGTGGATAAACAAAATGTGGTATTTACATATGATGGAATACTATTCAGCTGTAAAAATGAATGAAGTCCTGATGCATATGACAACATGGGTAAACCTTGAGGATATTTTGCTGAATGAAATAAGCCAGACACAAAAGGACGAATGCTATATGGTCTCATTGATATGAACTAATTATATTAAGCAAACTCATATAGTTAGAATCTAAAATACAGAATCTAAAACATAGATTACTAAGGGACAGATTAGGTATAGAGAATGGGGAGATGATAACTAATTTGCAAAGAATTCCTTGTTAGGTTAATTACCAAGGTTTGGAAATGGATGGAAGCATGCTATTATGAGTGTAATTAGCAGTTCTGTATTATGTATGTGAATGTGGTTGAAAGGGGAAGTTTTGGGTTGTGTATGCTACTAGAATGAAAACTAGAATATAAAACATCAAAATAAACAGTGAACCCCATAGTGGAAGACGGACAGGGATTAATAGTATAAGAATGTTCTTTCATCAATTATAACAAATTTATGACACTGATACAAGGTGTGAATAATAGGGTGATACATGGGAAAATATCTAATGTAAACTAGAGACCATAGGTAAGAGTACTATTTTAATGTTCTTTCATCAATTGTACAAACATTCCATACTAAAGCAATGCATCAACGTTAGTGGTTTATATGAGAACACTGTAATTTTTACACAACTTTTCTGTAAATCTACACCTTCTCTAATTAAAAAAAACATAATTAAAAAAAACAACTATGCTAAGTACATGAAGCCAGACACAAGTTACTACCTATTGTATCATTTAACTTGTATAAAATGTAATTATAAATAAATCAATAGAGACAGAAATAGATTAGTGACTATGTAAATCTGGGAAAGGAGAGAGGGACTAAAAGGTGACTGCGAAGGGTATGGGATTTTTCTTTTTGGAGTAATGAAAGTGTTATAAATTGATTGTGGTGATGAATGCTCAAATCATAACTCTGTGAATATAGTAAAAGGCATTGATGGTACACTTTGAATGGATTGTATGGTATTCGAATATATCTCAATATAACTGGTTTTTAAAAAGAAAAAGAAAAAAAATCTCAAAGCTAGCATATCCAGTTAAACTAATTTACCTGTACATCTCCTTCTCCCTTAATCATCTCAATCTCATTACTTTTGTTTAGGCTAAAAATCTTAAAATCATTTTTGACTCTTCTCTATTATACATCATGCAATCATTCAGTAAATCCAGTTGGCTCTACTTTAAGTATCCTTATAGTTCAGTTGTTTCTCAGCGCCCTACAGCTACAGCCCTGGTTCAAGCCACCGATATCTTTACCTAGATTATTACAATATTTCTTATGAGTCTCCTTGCATCTACTCTTGGCCCTGTTATTTTCATTATAATAGGTCCTTTTGAAACAGGTCATATATAATCATTCTTCTGTGTAAAAGCTTTTAATGACTTCTCATATCACTTACTCTATTTGATAGGATGTCCTTCCAATCCCCATGACCTCTTCTCCTTCCTTATAGCTTAGTTCTCTGTACCTTGTTCATTCCATCCCAGCCCCACTGGCTTTTGCTTTTCCTTTTTGTTCCCCTGGTTTCAAAACTTCTTCCCTTATGTATTCCAGAGGGTTTTTCCCTCCTGTTCTTTAGCTATTAGATCAAATACAAACCCATATGCACGCATGCATACACCAGTCCCCCATTGCCCTTCCCTGCTTTATTTTTTGTTTTAGCACTTATCTTGCTATGAAGAAAATTTTTAATAATCTATTTACTCCAAATCTAGAATGAAACCTTTTAAAAGTAGACATTTTTATATGTCATTTTCACTGTTGGTTCACCAATACATATACACAATTCGACTCATAATAGGTTCTTAATAGATATTTACTGAATATTTATTAAGGTAAAGGATAGATCTAGTAGTGGTATTCTAGAGGTAAGAAGGCGAGATTTTCAAAATAACAATGTACTAACCATGCTAACTATGATTCTCATGCCCAGTGTCAAAGTTGCACTGTCTGATGAATTGTCCAGTTTTTATCCCCTTTAATAAGAAAACTGCCAAATGCACAATTCTGTGTGCACCATATAAACTGAACCTTTATAAACATCAATTAATTTTGGTCAAATTAGATTTCACATTTCCTCCATCCATATTGGGTTTTACATGCTTTCAGTGACATGTGTTTTTTTTTTCAATCGAAAACATTGATCACATATTGTAACTTTCAGCCCTTAGAAACTATCACATATTTCCAGTATTTCAGTCTCTAATTATTTTTGTTTGCTGAGAGAGCCCTTGAACTTGTAAACTGAAGTCTATATGAAAGACTTCCTGATACAAAATTTTTTTTCATTGATTTTTAACAGGGGGCTATGAATATGTCTTTAATTTTGGGATTTTTAGGTAAACTAAGAATGAGGCGAACACCACATTAAATGACAAAATATAAAGCTAAGGCTCTATAAAAAGCAGTAGGATTTATTTATTATATGGACGTTTGCATTCAGTCCAGAGTGGGGGAGAGGGGATATGATTATGCTGGAATTGAAAAAGAATAAAAAACAGCATGCATTATGCTAAGGTAATAGTAGCATAAACAATGATAAACAATTTGAATGAGTTGTTAAAATTTTTTGATTGCTTAATAGATTAATAATTTATTTATCTATAAATTGAAACATCTCTTGGGGCCAAATGAATGATAAAGTGATCATTGGGCTAGATCCTATATACAACTGTGTAGAAGCAGTAATTAACAAACAAAAAAACTATGCACTTTTCTCCAAGGAGGAAAAAATGTTGCTGGTTTATTGTAGTTTTATCCTCCTCATCCTAAATTACAAATAAGAAACAAAATAAAGAAATTAACAAAACAAAAAACATTTTTTGGTCCACTCCATGAGATTGCATGTTGCTATCTGAATAGTACACTTTTAAAAATAAAAATACCCTCTCAAAAAGCCTTTCAGTAGGCCTCCCTTTAATAACAATGATCATAATTTTTCATTATTTAGGGATTAGTATGTATCACTGCATCACTAAAAAGATGTATCACAAACCATCTAGGCTATGATTGTCTTTAATTCTTTTAGAGACAGGGATATAATATGGTAATATAAGATGCCATATACTTTCTTGATGTTTTTGGCAAAGCCTGCACTGTATCTTCTCCTTTTATAGCATTGATTCACTTATCCCACCCTGGGGGCATTCAGGAGACAACACTTCAACAAGCTAGCCAGCCCTGACAGCAACATTTCTGACTCTCCTCCTGTTAAATGTATCAAGCTAGAGGAAATCACTTGGCCTCCTCTGCATGGCGTTGTTTTAACAGTTTCTATTAGATCTTCTCTTAAGACTTCCTTCCTTTTTAAGTCATTAAATATTGTAAATGTTTGACTTATACATGCAATCTTTATTTAACTTGACTTTTCTCTATGGAGGGTTTATTTATTTACACCAAAACAGAAACAAAACACAAACTGGAACAGAGCAAAAAAAGCTCAATTGAACTCATCTTCCATTTGTTATCTACAGCTTTAATTTTCAGCAGTCTCCTTGATGTGGGTTGTTTCTGTGTCTGAATAAGAAAAATGATTTTATGAAATTCTAGCATTAGTATCTCGATGTTTGGTGAGTTGTTTCTGGTGTTTGTGTTTCAAATTCTCCATAAAAGACAACATCAAGTAAATACAGTCTGCTTTCATTTAAGAAAATTATATTAATCAATTATATGTAAGTCAGGCAGCCAGAGAGTCAGAGCAGAACTCAGAGCACAACTACATAATCTTGTTTATCTAATCACTCTGAACCTGCCACCTAAGGTATAGTTAAGAATACTGAAATAAATCAAATGATGACCTCAGCATACTTAGCTCTGTATTCAAAGAAAGAGCATATATTTGCTGTACTGCTACTATAGCATATGACTACAAACACGTATACTAACAGCTACTAGGACACACATTAGTTATTTATAATTTCTCATATAGCAAATGATGGATATTGAAACAAGCATTTGGCATAATGTGATAAAAATAAGAACTATTACATGTGTATTGCCAGTTTTTCCCCATTTTGTCATATCAGTCTGATAAAAATGATGTTGTTAATAGTGTTCTGTTGAATAATTTAAGAATTCTCACATCTCTGCCACATGTAGTCCCTGGATGATAAATGTGTCGTGTTTTCTGACATTAACTGTAGAACTAGTGACAATTTAAAACACTCTCTACAAATTCTGCTTCCAGCCATGAGAGATTAAGAGGGATTTAATGTATACTTCTATCTTAAGCCACAACAACAACAACAAAGCAATAGAAGGCAAAATCTGTGAGCATTCTGCAAAGTTTCCTCTGCAGTCTTAAGATGAGTACTTATCAGTGCATGTGTGAAGAAACTATCTAGGACCAAGTAAAGAACCACTAGAATACTGAGGAGTATTGCTTTAGTAACATAACTCAAGTATCCCTAAATTGAAGACTGCTTTAGACTCATCTCAGAAACCTTAAAAGAAAGCATAAAAGTAATAATTGTTTTTGCCAGTGATTTAACAGTATCTAAGAGAAAAGTTGAAGATTTTTAAAAAGGACTACCAAAAAATTCAGGACTAAATACATACATTTTAAAATTTGTCATCCAATAAAAAAATTGGCAGCCATGCACAGGTGCAGGTAAATAAGACCAGAAATAATGGAAAAGAAATGAAGTAATAGAATCAGATCCAAAAATGACATAGATGCTATTATTGGTAGACAGGGACATTAACATATCTATTTTTTTTGTTTTTACTGGAGAACTTGTGAGTTACAGAACAATTGTGCATAAAATACACAATTCAGTATATCACCCCACCATCAACATCTTGCTTCAGTATAGAACATTTGTTACAATTGATGATAGAACATTTTATTTAATGTAGGATTCAATGTTTGTGCACATGTATTTAAAAAAAAATTTTTTCTACTACCATACATACAATCTAATATTTCTACTTTTAATCATATTCAGAATATTCAGATTAATTGTTCAAACAATTGTGTTACACCACTGTCACCATCATTCCAAACAGGAGCATGTACATTTTAAGCCTTAACCTCCCATCTCTATCCCCACATCCTCGAGGAACCATGTTCCAGATTCTGGCTGTAGGAATTTCCTTATTCTCATTGTTTCTAATGAATGAAAACATACAATATTTATACTTTTGTGTCTGGCTTTTTTCACTTAATATGATGTCTTCAAGATTGTTCCATGTTGTTCCATCGATCAGGGCATCACTCCTTCTACATGTATATGCTACACTTTATTTATCCATTCATCACTTGACGGACACATGGGGTATTTCCACCTTTCGGCAATTGTTAATAATGCTGCTGTGAACATTGGTGTGCAAATAACTGTTTGAATTCCTGCTCTCTATTCATTTGGGCATATACTTAGTAGTGGGATTGGCAGGTCATATATGGTAGTTCTGAATTTAGCTTTCTGAAGAACCACCAAACTGTCTTCCATAGTAGCTGAACCATTTTATATTGCCACCAGCCATGGATGAGTGTTCCCATTTATCTGTATCCTGTTCAACACTGGCTATTTTCCTTTTTTAATAGTAGTTATCTAATGGGTGTGAAATCGTATCTCATTGCGGTTTTTTGAAATGTTTTTACTGTGCAATATAGCATATATACAAAAAAGCAATAAATTTCTGAGTACATTTAACAAGTAGTTATGGAACAGATTTCAAAGTTTGGTTTTAGTTGCAGTTCCACAATTTCAGATTTTTCCTTCTAGCTACTCCAAGGCACTGGAGACTAAAATAAATAACAGTATAATGATTCAGCAGTCATACTCATTTGTTAAATCCTATCATCTCTGTTATAACTCCTACTTCTCCTTTGAGCCTTCTCATTGTGGTTTAGATTTGCATTTCTTGCTAGCTAATGATGTTGAATATATTTTCTTGTGCTTTCTGGCCATGTGTGTATCTTCTTTTAAGAGATGTCTAAGTCTTTTGCTCATTTTCAAATTAGGTTGTTTGTCTTTTGGTTATTAAGTTGACGGATTTCTTTATATGGTCTGGTTATTAAACCTTTATTGGACATGTGGTTTCCAAATATTTTTCCCAATTGTGTAAGTTGTTATTTGACTATCATGATAAAATGTTTTGAGGTTCAAAAGTTTTATTATAATTATTATTATTATTATTACTGTTTTGATGAACTCTCAACTATTTATATTTTCTTTTGTTGTATGTGCTTTGAGTGTAGAGTCAAAGAAACCGCTACCTAACACAAGGTCCTGAAGATGCTTCCCTAGGTTCTCTTCTAGCAGTTTGGTAGTTCTAGCTCTTATATTAAGGTCTTCAACCTGTTTTGAGTTAATTAGTGTGAGATTAGGGTTGTACATTTTTTTTGGAAGTGGAGATCTAGTTTTCCCAGAACTATTTTTTGAATAGATTGTTCTTTCCCAATTATGTGGTCTTTGCCACTTATATGGTCTTTATTAAAAATCAGTTGGCTTTAGGTGTGGGGGTTAATTTCTGAGCTCTCCAGTTGATTTCATTGGCTTATATGTTGGTACTTATGACAGTACTATGCTGTTTTCATTACTACAGCTTTGTAGTAAGTTTTAAGATTGGGAGTATGAGGACTATAAATTCATTCTTCTTTTTCAAGATGGCTTTAGCTTTTCAGGATCCCTTACCCTTCCATATAAATTTGATGAGTTGCCTTTCCATTTCTACAAAGAAGCATTGCTGATAATTTAATTGGGATTGCATTGAATCTATAAATTGTTTTGGGTAATATTGCCATCTTAACACTATTTAATCTTCTAATTCATGATAATGGAAGTCTTTTGGTCTTCCAAAATTTATTTTAGCTTTGTCTCCTAGATTTCTGTGTACAAGTCCTTTATATCCTTGGTTACATTTTTTCCTAGATGTTTAATTCTTTTAGTTTCTTTTGTGAATGGAGTTTTTTCATGATTTCTTTTCCAATTGTTCATTGTTTGTGTATAGATACTCTACTGATTTTGAGGTGTTGATCTTGTATGCTGCCACTTTGCTGAATTCGTTAGCTCTAGGAGCTTTGTATGGACTATTTCAGGATTTTCTACATTTAGGATCATATCATCTGCAAATAAGGAAAGTTTTATTTCTTCTTTTCCAATCTGGAGGTCTTTATTTCTTTTTCTTGCTAATTGCTCTGGCAAGAATATCCTATACAGTGTTGCATAACAGTGATGACAATGGGCATCCTTGTCTTGTTCCAGATCTTAAAGGAAAAGCTTTCAGTCTTTCACTATTAAAGTCAGATATTAGTTGTAGACTTTTCATAGATGCCCTTTATCATGTTGAGCAAGTTTCCTTCTATTCCTAGTGTCTTAAATGTTTCATTATCAAAACAGGATGCTGCATTATATGAAATGCCTTTTCTGCATCGAGATGATCATGTTTTCTCCTTCATTCATTAATATGGTGTATTACATTAATTTGATTTTCTTATGTTGCGCTAAACTTCCACACCAGGGATAAATCTTATACACTTAATCATTGTGTATAAGATTTTGAATGTGCTGTTGGATTCCATTTGCTAATACATTATTGATGATTTTTGCATCTATAGTCAGAAAATACATTGGTCCGTAATTTTCTTTTCTTATGGTATCTTTATCTGGCTTTGGTATGAGGGTGGTGTGGGTCTTATAGAGTGAATCTTTTGGGAGTGTTTGGTAGAATTCCCTTGTGAAGCCATCTGTTCCTGGGCTTTTCTTTATTTGAAAATTTTTGATTAGTGATTCAATCTCTTTACTTGGAATTTGTGTGTTGAGATCTTCCATTTTTTCTTAAGTCAATAAGGGATGCAATAAAGAAGAATCAACACAAAGAGAATAAGGGGATGAAGGAATAGGTAATGAAATAATGACAGGGATCTTTCCAAATTTAGCAAAAGTCATGGATAGTCACATAAAAGGAGCTCAGAGAACATGAGATAGGATAAAGAAGAAAAATACACCTTATCATGTATTGATCACACTGTTGAAGGCAAGAGAGAATTTTGAAACCTGCAAAGGAAAAGCTCAACTCTAAAAGGGAGTCACAATAAGTTTGAGTGCTGATTTCTCATCAGAAGCCATGGAGACCAGAAGGCAGTGAAATGAAATACAAAAAGTGCTTAAAGAAAACCACTGCCAGCCAAGAATTTTATATCCAGTGACATTTTCTTTCAAAAATGAGGGAGAAATTAAGTCATTCTTACATAAATGAAAGCTGAGGGAGTTAATCACCTCTAGACTTGCCCTGTACACAATACTAAAAGGAATTCTTTAGACTGAAAGGAAAGAACACTAGTGTGTTTCAAAGCAGCATAAAGAAATAAAGACCTGCAGTATAGGGAAACCACTGGGTAATTATAAATGCCAGTATTATTGTAATATATTGTTTGACATGTAACCCCATTTGCTTACTTCCTATAATGCAAATACACAAATATTAATGAAAATAATGTATAGATTTAGTCATACAATGTATAAAGTCATCAGTGGAAGAAAATACAAAGAAAGAAAAGAAGGGGAACCAGTAAGCAATAGGAAATGCGTAAGTGCATGCTATTTTATCAATGTATTTTGCTAAGTTGGAAAGTTCTGTCATTATTTCATTACCTATTCCTTCATCCCCTTATTCTCTTTCTTCTCATTCTGGAACTCTCCTAATGTGTATATTGGATGCTTGATGTTGTCCCATAGTTGCTTAGGATATTTTTGCTTTTAATATTTCTTTTTTCTTTCTGCTCCTCAGCCTGTCTCATTTCAAGTCTCTTGACTTTAAGTTCACTGATTCTTTATTCTGCCAGCTCCAATCTACTCTTGAAAACCTTCCGGGCATTTTTCATTTCAGTTATCATGGTCGTCAACTCCAATAATTCTGCTTGGTTCCTTTTCAAAATTTCTAACTCTTTCCGTAGGCTCATATTGCTTATTCCTTGTTTCCCCAATATCCTTTAGTTCTTTCTCTGTATTTTTTTCATCTTTTTGAGCATTTTAAGATTTTTTTTAAATGCTTTGCTGAACTATCTGCCTTCTTGTCCTCTTCATTTGCTGTTATTCTGTTTTTATACTCTTCTTTTGTATGGCCATCATTTCTTGTTTTTGTTTTTTTTTTTTTGCTTGCAATTTTATGTTGAACCCTGTGTATTTTAAAATATCAACTCCAGGATTTATTCCCTGAGCTGTCTTTTTCTTGATTTTGTAAGGAGATGGTGACAAGACAGAGATTTCCTTGGAGTTCAGCTCTCCTATCACCTAGTTCTGCCCAAAGTGATAGAAAAGTGTGTGGAATTTTCCCAGTCATTTTGGGCCTCTGTCTTGTCCTGGGCTTTTGCTTATAGGTGTTTCCAACCTATAAGCCTTTGACCCAGACTCCTTGTCACTATAGTTTTTCTTTTATTGTCCCAAGCTATTTTCACATTGAGACAAATTCTAGTTGAAAGGGCACCTAAGAGGATTTTCCCAAGTCAGTCTTTCCCCACCAATACAGGACCAGAGATCCACAAAGGGCACGGACCAGCCTGAAAGGGCCCAGGGGAGGGGATCAAGACGGATACCAACAACTCCCCAATGGCTCCCCAAAGTTGAGCTACCATTCGGCTGTCTCATAAAGCTCTGAGGAGGAGCTGCATTGTTGAATCCCTACTGCCTCCACCATAGTCAAGGGAGGGTTGAAGCAATGATTGCTGCTGCCTTTTTCAGGGGTGTGTTGAAATAATAACTGCCCAAAATCCAGGCCCCTCACCTTCTGAATTCACTAATCAAAGACCATGATCAATGATTTGCTGATTACAAACTTGTTCCAAGGGAAGAGAATATTTATGTCCTTTGTAGTGACAGGATCCCACTCCACAAGTGGCCTCTTGCAAGAGTAGGTGAGGGACGCCTGTAGCCTCAGAGTGGAAAGAGCAATTTACAGTTCTTTACTGTAATTCATCAGCCTCTTCCTCCCAATAGATGAAATGAAAGTTCTGGAGATTGAAAGATAGAACAAAACATGCCTAAGGTTAAAAAATATGTTGAATGCTATTAAAGCAGCTTAGACACTTCAAAAGAAAAAATTAGTGAAATCAAAGACATAACAATAAAACCCATTCAAATGAAGCACTGTAAGGAAAAATAAAGACTAAAATATTATTTGAGCACTTTTGTATCTTTTCCATGCCCTAAGTAGGTATCAGTCAAAGAAGGTTTAGAATAGGTTTTGAATATGTTCTGTATATAACTTAATTTTGAAAGCAGTCCACATATAACATTATTGTGCTACTTCCTCTTAGGTATTGTACTTCCTGATTAAACGAAAAAATCTCTAATATGTCTCTGATTTGAACTAGAGTACCACATATGTTAAACTCTGGTTATTAACTCTATCACTGATAATAATAACAATATGTATCATCTTGTTCGCTCTGGGCATGAATAATTTCATACAGTCATCACCAAATGTGGGTCATAGCAATGATCACTGGGTACTGCACACTAGTAAACTTGTGTTGCTTCCAAAATCACGGTGGATTTCAATACAAAAAATTATGAGTAGTTAGTGGGCTGCAGGGGCATGCTCCAGGTTTCAGTTGGGTTCTGAGCTGCTCCACATGTTCTCTCAATTCAGAATCCGGACCATAGGAACACTTCCTATCTTGGGTGTGTGTTTGAAAATTTTCATGATAAAATGTGAGAAGTAATTCTACCACAAAGAAAAAAATCTAGAGAATAGTATAATGAAACTTTATATAACTATCGCACAGCTTTAACAATTTTCATTATTTTGCCATTCCAATTCTTACAGTTTTTAATATTGTCCTCCACCTATTTTCCAATAGGATATTTTGATCTTTATGTCAGCAATTTCTTTAAAAATTTTGGATTAAAACATTGTTGAACCAGATTACCTATGTATTTCTCAAGTTCATAAAACAATGCAGTCAGTAATTTTTAATAACTACCAGTATTGTTTCCAGAGCAATATAGTTCAATCACATGATATCAACATTCATAAGGCGAGTCCAATTATGTGTCATAAATCATTGTAATACATCTGGCTAAGTGTTATAATAAATGTTGAAGAGGAAGGATTTCAGAGTATCATTTGCTTCATTCTTTCAGATATTGGGTCAGTATCCTTGTTGCTTGTATGATATGAAACTAAATTTTACCTCGGTAGGATGTAACTTTTAGATCAGAGTTTCTTCTTGTCTTCTTTATCCCTTATTGATTTTTCAAATAAGTGGTCTCAATCTTCTTCATTCCAATTTGAAGGAAAGTGAAGAAAATTGGGAATCCAAACCTAGCTGTGATCATCCTATTATTCCTGGTTTCTTAACCTTGGAGAAAATAATGAAATGTTATATGGATCGATAGCCTAAAGTCCTGGCTTTCTACTCTAGCACCACACCTACAGCTTGAACACGTAGCCAGGATTTCTTAACATTGATATCAAATATTTGTTTTATTATCATTCAATTAAAATTACAAAAAGAAAAAACAAAACATAAATATTTTTGAGAATAGCCAAAATAATGCCAAACTTATAGTAAATCATGCTATATGTACTTTCTTTATTCTAAATTTACTTTCTTAGATTTCCAGTTACAGATGTAATATGTAATGATGATGTAATAGTGAAATCATAGACATGGGGCCAGTATACTTCTTATGGCTTTGATTCATAAGTTTGGTGGATACAATGCCTGATCATTTGAGTATCTCAAGTTTAAAACCATTGAATGGTAACTCAGAGCTCATTTCTCATTAAGGCCCTCAAGACTGGCCTTTGACACCAAAGTTATGAGATTTAAGCGTGGAAAGTCATCCTGTCCAACAAAAGACTCAAGAATACATCTGTGCCATCCACAAAATGTCACAGCAATTACACACAAATTCAATATCTAGGATTTTATATTAACTTTTATTATTTATTATATAAATTCCATTATTAAATGATATAATCACTTATATGTGAAATGTTTAGTATTGATCAGCAATGCTTTTATTTTTATTTTTCATAGTTGTTTTTTGTCCTGGTTATAGTTTTGTCCTCTGCTAAGTATCTTAAATATTATTCATATACAAAAGAGTTAGTATAAATAATTGACATGTGGTTTATGTGATTGTGTCAGAAGCCCAGCAGCAATAAAATACTATTGATCAAGAAGAGGAAGGGAGGTATATTATATCTCTTTAAGAAGGATATATGAAAATAGCTATGAAGTGAGTGGTTGCATAAAACATACTTATCATTTAAAGCTGAATAGTCAAATATTTTGTGTCAATTAATTTATCAAATACTTAACAGGCGCTAAGCTCTTTGTAACTTTTAACTCATTTAATTTGCATAGCGACCTAGTGAAAACTACTCTTATTATACACCTTATACAGAGTGCAAAACTAAAAAACAGCACAGTTAAGTAACTAATCCTGTGCACAGAACAGATAAGTGGCAGATCCAGGATTAAATTTATGCAGTCCGGGTCTACAGGCTGGTCTTATAGTGTGTTATACAGCTTTGTCTTAAAGTAGACCACATACCCAGGCTGTAATATAAAATGTTCAGGTCACATTCTGAAAGCCAGCAATTTGGTAATTGTCAGTTGGAACCCACCAAGTCTAATTTATGTATTTATTTATTTGGGTGCATGGTCCAGGAATCAAACCTGGGTTCTCCTGTCTGAAAGGCGAGCATTCTACCACTGAACCACCTGTCTAATTTATTTTTAATTAAAAAAAAAAAAATCACTGAAATATTTATTCTACTTTTGGCTTTATGATAGAATTTTTTAATTTTAAATATTAGTTTTAAAAGTATGATTCTATCACATGGAGTACAACATATGCAGGTTATTATAATACATGTAGTTACTATATTAAAATATGAATATATGCATATGTATATATAATTTTATGTACATCCTGCAACCTACTAATGAGATGATTTTTCACACCCAAGAATGTGTGACAGAAACCTGGAAACACTCCTTTTCTCCTTTCTTTCCCCACCAGATTGCATCCAATAAGTCAATAAACACTGCTGATTCCACCTCAATATATTTCTAGAACCCACCTACATATCTCTTTCTCTGCTATTGCTGTCTGCCAGTGGATCTTCTTCCCTTCTCTGATCTATTCTTTACTCTCCAGCATGAGTGATCTTTTCAATCACAGATGCCTTCACCTGCTTCTCTGTCTTAACGTTTTTATGTATCTTTTCAATTGCTGGTAGGAGAATAAATCTCCTGCTCTTAGCTTTTATTTGTCTTTAGCTGTGTTGAGATATAATTCACATCGTATACAATCCATCTACTAAAACGTACAATCAAAGGTCTTTGGCATATTCACAAAGACAGAGGTCTTTGGCATATTCACAGTTACTTAACTGTGCTGTTTTTTAGTTTTGCACTCTGTGTAAGGTGTATAATAAGAGTAGTTTTCATAGGGTTGCTATGCAAATTAAATGAGTTAAAAGTTACAAAGAGCTTAGCGCCTGTTAAGTATTTGATAAATTAATTGACACATTTGACTATTCAGCTTTAAATGATAAGTATGTTTTATGCAACCACTCCCTTCATAGCTATTTTCATATATCCTTCTTAGAGAGATATTATATACCTCCCTTCCTCATCTTGATCAATAGTATTTTATTGCTGCTGGGCTTCTGTCACAGAGACCTGCAAGCATTACTACTGTCACTTTTAGAACATTTTTACCACTCGTCCTATAGAAACTCTGCACCCTTTGACCATTACACCCCAATCTTCTCACTCCCCCAAGCCCTAGGAAACCACTAATCTACTTGTTGTCTCCCTATATTTGACTCTTTTGGACATTTTATGTGAACGGAATCATTCAACGTGCCTTTATTAGCTTCTTTGCCTTAAGTTAATATTTTCAAGATTCATCCACATTGTAGCTTGTATTAGTATATCATTCCTTTTTATTGATGAGTGATAGTACACTGTCTGAACATACCAGATTTTAGTTATCCACTTCTCAATTGATGGATATTCAGGTTGTTTCCATAGTCGAGCTATTATGATTAATGTTTCTATCTGTGAACACGCATTTATATGTTTTTGTGTGGGCATACATTTTCTTTTCTCTTGGATACATACCTAGGAGTAGAATTGCTAGGTCATATCATAACTCTATTTTAACCCTTTGAGGAAGACTTTTATTTCCAAAGATTTTACTTCCGGACTTTTATTTGCAAAGTGGCTTTATCATTTTACATTCTCACTAGAAATATGCACTTGATTTAATGTGCTGCTGTCACTGTCTTGAAATTCTTAACAATTTTTGAACCAAGAGCCCAACATTTCATTTCATACTCTGCCTTGCAAATTATGTAACTGGTTTTGTATCTGGCTTATTAGTTACTTTTCAGCTCTCTCTTTATGCAGAAATACAGGAATTTGTTCCTGGCTTACATAGAATGCATTAACTGTTCCTCCCGAATTTTATCTATCTTAATATATATCCTACATAGCGCTTTCTCCTTCTTTCTCCTAAGCTATATGTAGCGTGATACCAAGGACCTTCCCTGTCTTATGCCTTTTTCCATCCCCAGAGCCCAGCATAGTACCTATTGACTGGCTGAGGTACAATCTGTATTTTAAGCACATAGTTGTGATTCAGGCAGTGACCTACATGGCAGACTGACTCAGAACATGAGCTCCTGGACCAGAGACAGTGAACATTCACCTGCTGTCCTCTAAAAGCTATGGGGCTTGAACAAGTTATTTAATGTTTCTGCTCCTCAATTTCCCCCACCTTTAAAATGAAGATGATAATAGTCCCACCTTGCATGTTGTTAAGGAAATTAAGTGAATTAATAAATATAAAACACTTAGAATGGTGTGTAGCAAGTGTAATTATTGTTTGTGTTTGCTGTTATTATATTCAATTCCTATTTGCTGACTAAATTATTGACTATTTTATGGGAAGAGAAGAACAGCATGCTAGGGTCTAGTGAAGAGACTACCTAAGTTAAGCAGTTTCTCTTAATTAAATCTAATTACACTGGTGGTAGTAGGTAAGGTAATTGACGAAAAGCTCAGTTCATGAAATACAACTAGGAAGAATGTAAGGAAATTGGGAGCAAACACAGAGCCAAGAGAATAAATGCTATTAGTAAATATAGGAATCTTATAAGGAAGGAAGAAAATCGCTCTGCTTAAAATTATTTCTGGGACCAAAGAAATTTGACAAGTTAATATGATATTAACACAATTTCGAGAAGTTAATTGGAGTAAATGAAGACCTTTGGGGAATGTCTGCTTTTTTGTCTGTGTATTTATCAGGTAAGCCATGTCTTTACATCTAAAAATTTGAGGTGGAGTTTAATTTGCATTCAATAAATATATAAGGTCATTAGGAATAAGAAAAAGAGAATATATAACTCAGGGGTACATGACTGTCTCTGCCTGTGTCTTGTGACCTGCACAAGGTCCAAATTTACCTCTCCAATATCAGAAGAGCTGCTGGGTGCTCAGTTTTGGCTGCACTTTCCTTGCATCTTTCAGTCCTTTTATATGTATCTGGGGGCCTTTGCTTGGAGTTATCTCTACATGAACGCTCCTCTTTTACCATTTTCAGGTCTCAATCCATACTTTGGTTCCGCAGTGAACCTCTTTCTGTCCCTATCTCGCTCTCCCATTTATTAGTCTCCAATATAAAACTGTGGTGTTCATACGTGTCACTTTTCAGGGTGCATTTATATGATATTTTTAAACCAATTTGTTACTTCTCTGTTAAAATTTAATCCCTTAAGGGTAGGAACTATTCTGTTTTACTCATGCCTGTTTCTCCAGTGTCTGAGCTGTTTGTTGTAGAATAAGTGCACAAAAAAAAAAACAACAACAGTGTGGGGTGACTCATCATGTCCTTCAACTCTCCTCAAGTGACTAAAAGGGTCAAAGGGTCAAAGACTGAAAAGTTTCAAGGACATGAATGTAGAGAAGAAAGATAGCAGATCCTGCCCACCTCAGAGGTGTTATGTACTATATTTACATTCTAAATCTGACCATAAGTGTTTAGGGAGGTAAGTTCACAAAAATATATGCAAAGGTGACAAGTTATAATTTCATTTGTTCATCAATTAAAATTGCCAAATTCTTTATAAAGACATAATTCTTTATGTTGGAACTAAACTCAGAAATGGCATATGATGATTTTTACGGAACACACAGGATATAGAGGACAGTTCAAGGTAATTCATTAAGGGACTTTTGGAAAGACAGTAAACTCACTCTACAAATAATCATTATATAAAAAAACATGAAATACTGTTCAAATGATCAGTTCTTAAAGTGACCTTCTAAAAAGAAAAGGAATATAACATTAAATCAAATTTCAGATAGTTCCTTTCTGCAAAGCATAGGAATAATAATGTACAGACACTTTTCCTTCTAATCATCTTACTTAGTGCAGTGATAGAACATGGAATACTAGAGAGATAGCTAATATGCCCATTAGCCTGTCTCAATCAAATATCAGATGTCTTAAATGAATCTTCAGTAAGTGTTGAATCAAAGCCAAAATATAAATGAATTTTCTTTCAAATATGAGTAATGTTTTTTTGGAGCACAAAGTGAGAAATGTCCTTTAGATTGTCAAGTATAAGAAGGACCAACTTTGGTCTTTTGTGTAAGTTAGTTGAATGTGCATTCCATACCATTGCACAGCCAATACTGAGTCTGAAGATGATTTATACTTTCCTAAGGGGATCACAAACTTTTTCAATTTCTCTTTTTTCAGGGAATTTCTGTTTATCATTTTAGATACAATGATAATAACTTTTAAATACCAACATATTCACTAAATAGCGCTAAATTTGTATACACTCGATTTTTCCCCCCACAGGGCAAAACCCAAATAATTTTGTAACAGGTTATAACAAAGAGCCTGTGTACTTTCAAAAGAAGACAATCATGTCATTAAATTTCACTTTTTGATATTGTGAATGCACGATGTATTTCCTTATGAAAAAATTAGACTTTGCATTTTTATTAGGGCATCTTGTCACATACCAATAAAATTAATTAAATTCAAGATTTAACATATAGTAACTTAATTTGCTTTATAAAAATACTACAATTTGTTGTGTCAGTGTTAGGTACTATTCATGTACTTTTTAAATGAGGGACCATACATATTCTTTCATATTCATTAAACTATAATACCATCTAGGATGAAATCTGAAGTTCCACCAAGAATATAGTAAAAGCATTACAATCTTAACAATGTATAGAGTTGGGAGAAAAAGAAATTATTTATTTACAGTAATCAATGAATCATTTGAATATAAATATGTATTTGGACAAAAAAATAAAAGGATATATGGCAGATCACTTCCATGAAAATGTGGTCTAGAAAAAGAGAAAAATATTTGAGACAGTGCTGCAAAGATTTTTATGGGTAGCACAGGCTATTCATGACAGTACAAGGTAATTCAAATTAATTGGAATTGATGGTATCCAAATTGGAAGGTGTGCTTGGAGAGAAAGATGATGTTAAATCAGACATCCTTGAACATCAGGCTGAGGGATGGGGGTATTATTTTGGAGACAATACGATGTTATTTATGATTATAGAGCCAGGGAGATGAAAAGCTTTCAGAGAGTTGTTAGGAGAATTAAACATTTGTCTTTTTTAAAAAAATACTTATTCTTAGCTGCACAAGAAAACATTTCTGCAGCTGGAATAATTTTTTGCTTGAAAAACATAAAAAATAACATAATGTCAATGGCTTTTTGCAGACTCAGGAAGTCTTATTCGGTCACGCAGCCTAAGAAAGATTGTTCTCTCTGCAATCCATAGAAGCCTGTCAATAGCAGTCATGGCCAAGGACTGTGCATGGGTGAGGCAGCCAGCAGATAGTTCTACAGAAATACAGTTGTTGAAAATTGAAATTGATAATATGGAGCATGATGATAGGTATGTTGAGAGAGAATTCTCAACATTGATTGAAGAAAGGAATTAAAAGAAGGATGGGGAAGGGAGAGTTTCAGAAACTGATTTATGACTGAGGACAGGGTATAACATTGGACAGGGAAAGGAATTAGTATCATTTATGGAAAGAAACAGCACTGGCTGGAAGCTGATTAGATTGGAGAAGGGGCTGAGTGCAGATCTGCATGAGCTGCGTTCCAGCTACGAATCAAGTGAATATGCATTGGAAGTAACATATCTGGATCTAAAGCTCCAGGGAAAGAGAAATCTGCACTGCAGACAGGATGATTTCAGATTGTCAGTGTGGGAGGGCATGAAATTGAGCAAAGTGCATTGAATGAAAAGAGAACGGAGTTCAAGAGAGTGTGCCATGCCAGACTCCAGGGATGGAGGAGTCCGCAAAAAGTAATGAGCATCCACTCTCGGAGAAAAATCAGGAGTGTGGGGGTGTCATGAAAGACAAGGGATGGCAGTATATAAAGGAGGAAGGAGAGTTCAATAGGGTCAAAATCTAGATAGAATTGCAAAAAGGATTGAAGAAAGAATATTCATTTAGTGATAGAAGAGAAGTTACTGTGCCTAACCAACTGGTAATCTTGCTTTTGAGTTTTAACATTCTGATTTTCACTTCTATGAATTCTTGCTGTTTTTCTTCTTCTTTTCTCTCGATTAAGTAATAAATTTGACAGCTGAAAATATTAAAAATTTAGAGAAGAGAATACCCTTCCTCTTGAAAAACCTCTCTGTACTATTATTTTAGCAGGAATGGGGAATATATTTTTTGGCCTAGAAATCCCAACCTAACTGCATAATACAACTCAACTAAATTTTTGTCTTGCTTTTTACACCATTTTTCTGACTTACAATAAATTGAGTAACCAGGTATAATTATATAATAATTAAGTTGCTTATATGAAATTAAAAAGCAAAAGATGAATCATATTGAATTCTAATCACCTTCATGTTTTTAAAAAGTTGTGAAATATTTTTTGATACTAATAATTCACAATTTTATAATTGTGGTAGTTAGATTTAGTTGTCAACTTGGCCAGCTTAAGGCACCTAGTTCTGTTGCTGTGGACATGAGCCAATGGTACGTGAACCTCATCTGTTGCTGACTACATCTGCAGTCGGTTAGGAGGCGTGCCTGCTGCAACGAATGATGTTTGACTTAATTGGCTGGTGCTTAAATGAGAGAGTGCAACATAGCACAGCCCAAGCAGCTCAGCATACCTCATCTCAGCACTCGCAGCTCAGCCCAGGCCTTTGGAGATGCAGAAAGGAATCACCCTGGGGAAAATTGTTGGAACCCAGAGGCCTGGAGAGAAGGTCAGCAGAGTTCGTCCTGTGCCTTCTCACTTAAGAACCTTAGTTGAAAGTTAGCTGCCTTTCCTCTGAAGAACTAATGAAATAAATCCCCTTTTATTAAAAGCCAATCTGTCACTAGTGTGTTGCATTCCAGCAACTAGCAAGCTAGAACAGATTTGGTACCTGAGAAGTGGGGTGATGCTGTGGTTCACAAACACCAGATATGTTGGAATGATTTTTTGGATGGCTAAGGGGAAGATTTTGGAGGAACTGTGAAGAGAATGATGGAGAAGTCCTGGAGTGCTTGAAGAGACTGTCGGTATAAACGGAACCACTGACAATCTGGACTAGGACACAAAAGGACAAATTGGAGTTTACACCATGGAAGCTCGGGGCTGAAGCCAAGAAACCTCAGCCAGGAGAGTGGACCCACTCATATACATGGAGAGGGTGAGTTTGCCCTGAGGGCAGATGATGAGACTCCCGTCTCATTGCAGTGGGAGAGTTGTGCAGCCTCAGGCCTTGCAAAAGGTATAGCATGCTCCCTGGGGACTGGGAAGAGCCTGGCTGCCACCACATGGAGGGGTTGAGAGTGTGCCCCAGAAACAGCAGAGAGCTCAGGGGTAGCCCTGATGCCTGGAGAGAGTGGAGCCAAGAAAAAGGTCGTCTCCTTAATATTCCCTGAGGTTGATTTGGAAAGAGGCGGGCCACTTCATAGGCCCTTGGAAAGGCTGGGACTGCCACTTTCTAAGGCTGAAGGATAAATGACTTTCAGACTTTGAAATCCAACAGTGTTTGCCCTTCAGGTTTTCCTTCCAGTTCCTCCCTATGGATCCTGTGTCCATCCCTCCTTTGCAAATTGGCTTCAGACAACTTGTTTGGAGATTCACAGATCCACAGCCAGAAGAGAATTTTTTGCAACTTAGTATTGTTTAAGGTGATGCCTGTAGTTGCCAAATTGACAAGGAGTGGACATGTGGTAGTTAGATTCAGTTGTCATCTGGACCAGGTGAAGGCACCTAGTTCTGTTAGTTCTGTTGCTGTGGACATGAGCCAATGGTATGTGAACCTCACCTATTGCTGATTACATCTGCAGTCGGCTAGGAGGCGTGCCTGCTGCAATGAATGATGTTTGATTTAATCGGCTGGTGCTTAAATGAGAGAGCTCCATGTAGCACAGCCCAAGCAGCTCAGCATACCTCATCTCAGCACTCGCAGCTCAGCCCAGGCATTTGGAGATGCAGAAAGGAATCACCCCAGGGAAAGTTGTTGGAATCCAGAGGCCTGGAGAGAAGGCCAGCAGAGATCACCCTGTGCCTTCCCACGTAAGAAAGAACCTCAGTGGAAAGTTAGCTGCCTTTCCTCTGAAGAACTAACGAAATAAATCCCCTTTTATTAAAATCCAATCCATCTCTGGTGTGTTGCATTCCAGCAGCTAGCAAGCTAGAACAATAATTAAACAAGTTTTAACAATACTAATAATGCAAACGTGTTGAAATTTTTGTGAATGTCATATAGAAAAGTAATTAACAAGCACTTTTTTCTCAAATAATAACACATTTTGCACCATACATGCATGGCATATGCAAGGTTTTACTGAGGCAATCAAGTTGGAAGGTTTGAAGAGAACCAACTCACTAGTAGTCAAGTTACGTTTTCAAATGAATTATGAACTGTTAAAAGTTCATTGTATTGTCTGTACAATCTAAAATTTAATGTGTCAACTATTTTTGTTTTATTATGTAAGCTATAAAAGGCTTTATGTGATTTTAAGAAAACAATTCTAGGTATGCTAATTATATTGAATATAAGAATTCACATTTGAAATATATTTATAGAGTATTGAATTATAAACAATGACTTTTTATTTGATTCAGTATTCCTAGAGTAAGGAATTAATCATTTCCATATCATTTCCATGGCCTTCCTAAAGTGGCTTAAATAAAGTTGACCACAGTTTTAATCACTTATCTATAATGCATATGATTACGGTTATGCTTAGAAGCAATGTTGTTGAATTCATGCAAAATTGAAAACTATAAATGCCTTTTTAAGTCTTTGTTATACATTTAGATAGTTTTCTTTAAATGGTGAAATAAGGAAATAAGTTCAGCAGAAATGTTATTTTCATTTGTAAATTTTAACCAGTATTGACTAGTCATTGTTTTATTATGTCTGTAAGCAATGTAGTTGGAAGCTACCAAAATCCTTCCAAGAACATGCAAGCTTTCTAAAAAGCTAAGAAAATATTAAATGAGAGCTTGATAATACATGTTTACATGTTAATACATGTCATTTTTCATGTAAGCAGAATTATGAAGAGGTAAAACTGCTAAAAAATAATTCATAAAAGTATAGCTCTATTAATTTTTTAAGTATTTTTTTAATGCAGGTAAGACTTTATTTTCATTTACAATATGCAAGATAAATGCCATATGTTTGGTCATGATTTTTTACAAAACAAGTATAAAATCTTTCTTTTTCCTGAATCGATGTAAACAGAGCCCAGACGGCCGTATCGAAGTTAAAGGGCAGCATGGAAGCTCATCACTGCATATAAAAGATGTGAAGTTGTCAGATTCAGGGAGATATGACTGTGAAGCTGCAAGTAGAATTGGAGGGCACCAAAAGAGCATGTACCTTGATATTGAATGTAAGTTCTTTTTATTTTGTATCTTTATTGAAACATTTTTTTCTTAGAAAAAAATATGAATTTTTGTAGGAAAATAAAAATGCCTATACAATTCATATCTCAGTATTTGATGCAAGGTTTAAGAATGAATGCAGCCATTCAAAGTCAGTTGTTAGAGACATCTAGTGGATGTTGTAGAGCATTTCACAGTGCTAGATATTTAATGGTCTTGATATTGCTTATCTTTAAAATTGTTTCTCTTTTCTTGCATGATTTAATCCAAAACACAATTTCAATTGAATTATATTAATTATCAGTAATTAGTCAATTTCTCCCTAAACTTTTTAATATTTGTGGTCTTCTGTCTCAAACGTGGTAAGCATTTTCATTTCTTATTCAAGTTCAAATTGTTATATACTCATAAGATACAAACTGATATTTTCAATACTGTGAAATGCATCACCATTTACATTTCATTAAAATGGTGTTCATTGCCTAAAAGAGGTAACTTCCACATGTAGAGTAGATTATGTTAATAAGGTGTCACAATTACATGAGCTTTGGAAAGTGTTAGGGCTAATGTAAATGAAATGTTCACAGTCAACCTTAGATCACTGCATGAACTATGTAAGTATTTAGTAGAAACATTAAAAAAAAAGGAAGAAAATTTAAATCATCCTCAATAAATATTCAGTAATCATAAATGTTGGCATTTCTCTGATCTTTAAAGGACACAGTTACCAATTTGTAATGTGAAAGATACTCTTATCAACATATTTCTGTTGAAGAATGTGATTGTAACTGAAACAAGATGCATTTTCTTATTGAGAATGCTTTGAGAAAGCAAATATTTTTTCAAAAGCAGACAAGAAATCCACATTGTTTTACATGTACATACATAAACTGTATTTGTGAAGAAAAACAAGCAGGGACAAATTAAACGTTTCTAAGAAAAAGATTATGAAAGATATTGTAGATTAGAAGGCATTTGATTCTTTCACAAGTTACTGATTTTATTTGTTAAAGTTAGGCACCTTCCAAGAAAGCTATTTCATTACCATCCCACATATTAGCGGAAAAAAAAAAAGTACCCTGTTATTATTCAAAACACGCAAAGGAGTGAGGCTGAGTACCTTGTTTAAAATGTTTTTGTTCTAATAGTGGTTCTGCTATTCTTCCACTATTGTATATGTATTTGTTTTTTAGATTAACACCTTTAGTAAATGGTAAACAAATTCTCAAACTTTCAACAAGTTTGTTTATATTTCTGTATTTGTATATTTAAACCAAAATTTGCCTTCTGATACTTTTTTTTTCTTTCCTTTACTTTGGGTTAGGCCCAAAGTTTTAGATAGACAAAACCTTAAGGGTTCAAGATATGATTTATACTGCAACTCCCTCATCGTTTTCAAGGGAAAGTTTCAAATTCTCCTAAACTGTGATAGGAAACAAATTTCCTAAAGTAAATCATTACTCAATTGAAGTGTATTTTTTTTTTGCATTTTGCAATTTTAAACTTATTTGGGATATTATGGACTTATCACTAAATCTTTGATCTAAATACACAGAAAATGGAGTTCAAGAGAAATGTGCATTTTTGGTATTACCAAAATGCTCAAAGATGGATTGGTTCATACATGGAAATGTGAGGTTAACAGGCTAGTCCTAACACCAGCACCAATTAGTTTGACCTGCAGCCCTGAGATCTCTGATCCCTGAGATTTATAAATAAATTTCCTTATTTATAAAGGGATTAAAGAGACTCTTGCCCCTCTCACCCACCATATTCAACCATTTAAAATTGCTTTTCCTTAAACATATCCATACTCATCAAGATGCCCCAGAACTTCTGAATTACTTTCCAATCATACCTGCATGCATGTATCAGTATGAAATAAATAAGAACCTAAACTACTATCTCTAATTTCCAGGTGCTTATTTTCTAAAAACTCATTGGAAAGAATTTAAAATGCCAGTCTTACTCAAACCTACTGTCTCTTCATTAATTCTTAAGTTTCAGTTTCTGTGCTGAGTGATCTTCGACATAGCAGTGGATTACACATAGATTCTGCTTTATTGGCTCACTAGGATTAACAAGAGATTTAAATCAAACTTCAATATGCATTCAGATTTAAAAGATAGATGGAGAAAAGCATCAAGATAATATGTAATGCTAATATATAATGGTAAGATTTTTAGTTACCATGGATTTCACTTAGGTAAAAATAATGGATTTTTTTTTTTTTTGGTGATAATGGTAAAAATAAACGAAGGATTGTATATCACAGTTTAATTTATTTATTCTTGTGATCTCTTAATAACATGATCACTTTAATACATGGTTCAAAACAAAACATTTAGAATACTCTACTTTTAATAACCGATTGCTAACAAAGTAGACATTTTAAGTCACAGATTTATTCCTCTGCTTTGCTTTAGGGCTTTAAATATTGGTTTACTCAGCCTGTTAATTTATCTGAGACTAAATGTTAGACTAAAGCTCAATATCAAATTACATCTTTTATATCTCTTACTTATACAGGACAAAAACTCTTGATTTGCAAAAGGATATTTTGAGAATTGTCTGAACATTCCCTAAGAATGTTGTGAGTACCATGTTCATTAGAGGCTGATTAGGAAAAATATGTTTGAAAAACAATAAAAATATTTTCCTACTATTAAAGCACTGTTCAAAAATAACTATATTTATTTTCATTAAACATTTTTTATTTTTTCCCAAATATTGTTGAAACTGAACTTGATGGTTCATAAACCCACCTCACATGTGCAGTTTTCCCAATTAATAATATTTTGCATTAATGTTGTAACTTTATTACAATTGATGAAACAATATTATTATATTTATACTAATAACAATAGTCAATACTTTATATTATAATTTACTCTTTGTACAGTCCTATTGTTTCTTTTATAATTTGAAGTCAGTAACATATCCAACCTAAAATGTCCCCCTTTCACCACATTCAAATATATGAGTCAGTTACTTACATGCCAAATGCTGTGCTACCATCACGACCCTCCATTACCAAAACTTTTCCATCAAAGCAATTAAACATTAATTCTCCATTCCCTAACCCTATCCCTGTCCCCAGTAACCTATATTCTAGTTTCTAAATGAGTGAATTGTTTTATTCTAATTATTTCATATCAGTGAAATCGTACTATTGTATGATCGTGCTATTATTCTTTTGTGTCTAGCTTATTTCACTCAATGTGATGTCTTTAGTGTTTTTTTTGCATGTACTAGAAATTCTTTCCTTTTCATGTTTGTATAATAATCTCTTATATGTATAAATTACATTTTGTTTATCCCTTCATCTTTTGATAAATACTTGAGTTGTTTCCATTGTTTGGCAGTTGTGAATAATGCTGCTGTAAAAAATCAGTGTTAAAATATCTATTCTAGTCACTAAAATAGTATTTTTGGCTCTGTATCTAGAATTGGGACTGTCATTCTATATGGTAATTCTATATTTCACTCTCTGAGGAACCCTCAACCTGTTTCACAGTGGTTACACTGTTTTACTTTTCACCAACAAAAAATGATACTTCCTATTTCTCCATGTTCTCTCCCAACACTTAGTATTTTCCATTTTTTTTAATAACTGTTCTTGTGGGTGTGAAATGTTATCTCATGGTTTTATTTGCATTTCTTAATGGTTAATAATGGTAAACAAAATTTTATATACTTATTGTCCATTTGAACATCATCTTTGGACAAATGCTTATTCAAGGTTCTGGCCTGCTTTTTTGGTGGGGGTGTGTGCATGGTCCAGGAATCAAACTCAGGTCTCTAGCATGGAAGGCGAACTGAACTACCCATGCACCCTGGGTCATTTCTTAATTGTGCTGTTTGTCTTTTTGTTGTTGAGTTGTAGAATTTCTTTATATATTCTGAATTTAAACTTTTATCTAATATGTAGTTTTCATTCTGTATGTTATATTTTTAGTTTCTTAACGAAATCCTTGATGCACAAATTTTAAATTTTGATTGTCTCCCTTGTCTACTTTTTTGCTTTTTTTACTTATGCTCTTGGTAGAAACTCTAAGAAACCATTGCCTAAAGCAAGGACCTGATGGTACTTCCTTGTTTTCTTCTAGCAGTTTTATATTTTTGGTTCTGGTGTTTAAGTCTTTAATATTTTTTTGAGTTATACTTTGTATGTGACTTGAGGTGGAGGTTCGCTTTCATTCTTTTAGGTATGGATATATAGTTTTCTCAGCACCAATTGTTGAAGAAACTATGCCTTTGCTGCATCCCATAAGTTTTGGTACATTGGATTTTTCATTTCATTCACAGTAAGATACCTCCCAATTTCCTTTTTAAACTGTATCTTCTTTGAAAACACAATGATTGTTTAAGAGTACACTGTTTAATTTCTAAATATTTGTGAATTTTCCATTTCTTACTCTTTAACTGATTTATATCATAATTCCATTATGATCAGAGAGAGTACATTTTACAATATCAGTGTTTTCTTTTTAAGTTATTAAGACTTGTTTTGTGATGTAATATATGATCTGTCCTAGAGAACAACCCACGTGCACTAAAAAAAAGAATGTTTACTGTCAGGTTAAGTGTTCTTTATAATTCTATCAGGTCTGGTTGATTTAAAGTATTACTCATTCTATTCCATTATTGACCTGAATAATTGTTCTATTTAATATTCAGAATGGTATATTGAAGTTGTCTATTTCTCCCTTCTAATCTATCCAATAGTGTGGTTTCACATGTTTTGGGGCTCTGCCATTAGATATATAAATATAGCATGTATAAGAACTTCATTTTTAAAAAACATTTGGCTAATAATCCATTGTATGTATATGCCGCATTTTGTTTATCCACTCATCCGTTGACGGCACAATAGTCATTGTCACTTTTTCTACAATCTAAACACTGGTTATCAGGGCTTTTACTCCACTGCTCCCTAAAGTTTTGAGGTCACACCATTCTGGATGGGGGTGGAAGCAATTAGGTGAGGAATGAACAAAATTTACTAAAACCTCCGATCTATTTTTTTAATATTAAAATACATATGTATAATTTATTGTATTTTTAATTATTTCTCTTTGTTAAATTGACCTATTTATCAGAATATAATGATCTCCTTTGTCTCTCATAGTGGTTTCAGCTGATATTGGTATAACTACCCTAGATCTCCTTTGATTACTATTTGCATGGCGTATATTGACTGACTGTTCTTGTTCGACCTACTTATGTCTTTAAATTTAAGGCGAGTCTGTTATAAACAGTGTACAATTTGGAAGTACTTTTTATCCATTGCTCCAATCCCTGCCTTTTGAATGAAGATTGTAATCCTTTTATATTTATAGTAACTATCCATGATGCAGGACTTATTACTGTCATTTTACAGTTTGGTCTATTTAAATTCTTATACCTTTTTTACCCCTTAATGCATTTATTAATGCTTACTTTCATATTTTGCTTGTATATCATTTTGTAGTATACCGTTTTGAGTAACTTCTTATTCCCTTCTGTGCATATTTTCATGCATTTGCTGTGTTTGACATGGGGCTAATATTTAGCATGCTAAATCTATAAAAATCACCTTTGATTTGATCCCAACTTAACTTCATCAGCATACAAATACACTTTTCCTATACCCTTCTATCCACCCATTCTTTTTTATAAGCTATATTTTTATAACTTGTATAAAATACAGAAGTATTGCATTTCATAAAATCTTTTATGTATTTGCATTTTAGAAGTTGTAAGAAGTAGAAAGTGTAGTTACAAACAAAAAATAGTATACAATAGTACTAGAATTTGTAATTACCTGTATAGTTGCCTTTGTCGGGAGTCTTATTTATTGATGCCACTTTAAGCCACTCCTAGTGTCCTTTACTTTCAGTTTGAAGACCTCCCTTTAGCATTTTTCTTTGGCATGTCTAGAGGTGATCAATTTGTTCTTGCAGGTATAGTTCTGATGAACTCCCTGAACTTTTGAATATCTGGGAGTGTTTTAATCTCCATCTCATTTTTTTTGGTGGGAGTTCTCCCTCATTTTTGAAAGACAGCTCACTGGATATAAAATTCTTGACTGGCAGTTGTTTTCTTTCAGCACTTTAAATATTTTATCGCACTGCCTTCTTCTTCATGGTTTCTGATGAAAAAATCAACACTAAATCTATGGCATTCCTTTTCTTTGCAGCTTTCAGAATTCTCTCCTTTAATAACTGACATTTTGTTTACTACATGTCTGGGCATGGTTCTTTTTATGTTTATCCTTTTTGGAGTCATTGGGTGTCTTGATCATGCATATATGTCTTTCTTTAAACTTCAGAAGTTTTCTGCCAGTATTTCTTTGAATATTACTTCTTCACCTTTCTTTCTTCTCCTTTGGGGGCTTCCAAAATGCATAGCAGGATAGTCTTAATCGTATCCCACAGGTTTCATCGGCTCTGTTCCCTGTTTTCTTTATTTTTTCTTTCAAATTTCAATTTTGTTCTTTTATATGCTTTCTGTTTATCTTCTGATCCTACTTTTTCATTGGTTTATTTCTGTTTTCCTATACCTCATACAGCATAGTTAAAATAGCTGCTCTAAAATCTGTCACTGATAGATTCCACACATATGAGTCATCTTGAAATTTTGATCTGTTTATTGTCCTTTTCCCTAAGAATTGTTCACTTTCTTCTGGATCATTGATTGTCAAAAAGTTTTTATTGCATTCTAGATATTGTAAACATTATATGCATAATCTAGATCCTTTATTTATCATCTGAAGAAAATTTTTATTTTTTTTAAAGCAAGTAGTCATCCCAGTAATGTTTAGACACAAAATTGTCACTTTTGTGCAATGATGTAAGTCTCATTTCAAGTCTCAGAGCCTTTCCTATGCTGGTTTGTCTCTGTCCTTTGTGCATGCAAATGTTGGAGAGACATGTCGGCTTATACACTGATTTATGACATCCTCTTCTCTCACTCCTATGTGGGATGTATCCCACCCTCTTGTACCTGAACTGGCTTCTTTTCTTATTTCTCCTGTCCTTATGGACACATTTTTGCTGCCAGAGTCTCTTTGAAGCACCACAACAAGGGCCTGCCATCTAGAAAAAGCCATGAGGACTTAAAAAAAATAATAGAACAAAAAAACTGGGAAACTAGTTTTCACCCCCTTCTATAATCTTATTGCTTTTGTTTACTTTTCAAAATCTTCAGTTTATACTTTTTATTATTATTTCTAGAGTGTTTAATTATTACCAGTAGGGAAATTGACCGTAACAATCTTACACTGCCATTATGAAAACAGAACTCACTATATAATCTATTTTTAATGGGAATTTAAGGCATAAACATTTCTGCTTAGCCTAGTTCCTGGAACCAAAAATGGGTGTCTAGTTTACGTTTTCAGCAATGTTTTAGTTTGTTTCTTTCTTTCCATTTGCTTTACAAATCTCATTTTTTAAAAAACATTTTTTATTTCTAAGTCATATATTCTCAAAGAAATCATTTTTCTGGTTAAAAGATCATTTAAGCTGCAAAATCTTAAAAAGTAGTTGAGTTTTTTCCCCTTTCATCTTTTGCATCTTTTGTATAAACCTTTTTAAAGTCAATTTTATTTATTATTTATTTATTTTCATTAGTATTCTATGTCTTGACATTTTTATCTATAGACGAAAGCTTATTTCTCCTGGAAAGTAAAGTTTTCTGGTAAAATATGCAAATAGTTATAAATTGATTAATTTTATCGATTTAGGTGATATTTATAATTAGATATTCAAGGGTTTAAAGAATCTCCTTTCCCTAGAAAGGGTCATTTCTATTGATACATGTTGAATTTCATGTAAGTAAAAGGAAGTGTTTTCCATAAAGATTACTAAACTCGTTCTCAAACTTTCTTCAAGCATTTCTTTGATACATATATAGATAGAGAACAACATATATGTGTATGTATATATTCTATTTATATATTTAATAACAAACTACAGGGGTCTTCTCTTGTGACACTTACAAATATATGCTACGTTTAAGCAGTCTCCTTTTCTCATCTCCATTGTGATGATTTTTTTTAAACACCCCTTACAAATTAATTGTAAATCTCTTGAAACCTATTTTCCTCTTTGATCAACCCAGATGCTTGCAGTATTCCTTCGTATAAAATAACCAGAATTTCCCTATTTTTCATAGTTAAGTTTTCTAGTGAGTTCCAAAATAATATTAAATGTATTGGGAGTCTAGCTCACTTTTTCAGCATTTAAGAATAAGATTTTAGCTTTCAAATTTTATTAATTTGCTGCCATATTTGTTTAACCTCTTTTTTATTTTATGCATATGAGATTATTAATTCCTGGGTGTTTAATGTAATTTATTAGAAAATTAAATCATGTAAATAATGTTTAAAGTGGAAGAATAAAATGGTGGAAAATTCAAGTGCAATAAGTTAAATAAATATGCAAATAAAGGTGGATTTATACATAATAATAGTGCAATCATTAATCTTACTTTCATTACTTGCAAAAGTCCAGATTTTATTCTTATAAAATAGAGATAATACCACAGACTCACCATTTGTCTACACTTAGTACTATTTTTGTGTATTATGTTGCTTAATCATTTGGAATATGTAAATTTGAATCTAGTTTAAAGTTTAGCCTGCTCCTCTTCTTTTAGTTATCTTCCTTTTAAATTATTGTAATTGTAATTATAAAATTTGGGGCATAGTATTTTAAATAGAGTTTACCAGTGTTTGTAAAAAATCTTATCTTCTACTAATAGGAAGTTTAATAGACATTTTGGTTGGATACTGCTAATTAATATCCATGACAAATACTGGAGTCATCTAATAAGCTTATTTTTTTGGTATTTGAATAAAATGGGGAATTTGACTTATATACATTCATATTAGTAATTAAATTATTAGTACATTTTATATAATGCCATGGAACTGTTGCTGTAAATGAAATTTATATGTTACAAATACTTACAATACTTCTTTTTCTGTGTCATTGCCATCAAAATAATATAGGTACTATAGAAATTATAATGCTTACAAACAAAGTCATAAAAATATATATATAAAGACAGTCTTTAACAACTGAATAAAGCACCTACAGTATAATATTGCTAAGAGTGAGTGGAAAATAATCAAACCATTTAAAATTTGATACCAACTTCCTTACTAAAATAGCGCCAAACATAATTAAGGTGTTTAGGAGATTAAGCTTTTTCCAATTTTTTTTTAGTTCAAAAGTCTTTTGTGTTTCAGTTTAAGCTGATTCCTTGGCATTCTGCCAGTTCATTTTCAACATTTCAAAAGTGCTACCTTTACTAAGAAACTCAAGTTGAACTAAAGTTCCAATTTATAAAACAAAGGAGATAACAGGCATATGATATGGCTTAATGCATTAAGCACCGATTGCACAGCATATTTGATTACAATTAGAATATCATTAAGTTTAGTGACTAGGTAGTCGTTACATATTAACTATTAATTAGAAGTAATTACTTTATATGATAAATTTAATTTAACAGTTACATGGTAGCAATGCGTGTTAAGAAATACTGAATTTTTTATCTATGCTTCCTTTCTCATTGGCTCTCTACACTTGCATTTATTTCTTGTAATAGCAATATTGTAAATGCATGTTCTGTGAGAGCAAAGAAGTAGTTATAATACCAGTCACATTTTAAAGTTTAGGGATATTATAACATGGATTCATGTTACTCCTCTATGAACGTGCATTCCAAATAATTAATGTTTGTTTTGATCACAAGATTCAAGTTTTACATTCCTTCAAGATAACAGTGATTCTAATAGTGCATTTGGGTACATGAATAGGATGTGATGATAAGAAGTGAAAAATCGTTTAACATTTAAAGCAAATCACATCACTAAATACTTAGAAATTAGAAAAAAAAATTATTGTTCATAGAAGGACAAATTTTCTATCTGTGCTTTGAAAACTTGTCTTATGGCTTTGACTTTTGTACTTATCATAGTACACTTACACTGTTAAAACTTTAAAGAAGAGATTTCATTTGCAGAAATAAATTAGTTCTAATGCCAGTAACTATTTAGATTTTATATCCAGTATGGTAATTTCAAGGACGGCATCTGAGAGAAAATTTAAAGCATATCTTTTCATCCAGAACATAAGAACAGAACGTGAAAAGAGAATGGCAAAAATCTTTTATTGTTCAGATGCGTTTTTTTTTCCCCTCAAACTTTAATTTAATCACCTAGGAAAATGTTGAAATATCATATTCTTCATGGACATCATGCTATCAGTTGTTCAAGCTTTTGGACATCTTTGTCTATCTCTGACAGATATTTGATTCAGGTAAAATTGTGTCGTTAAAGTGTTCTTCAGAGATTTTGAAAAGTTGTTAAGGAATTTTCGGAAATATTCAACACCCAAGAGGATGCGCTTTAGAAATGAACAATCAAGCGTCAATCAATTAAACAAAAACAGCCATTTTGCAAAACTACTGGAATTATCATTGCCTCTTGGCACTTGCTTAACTCTAGTGGCCAAAAATGCCTTCAACTTCCTAAAATGGCCTTCTTCTGGAGAGAGAGCCTTCTCCGGTTGATCTCAGTTCTCGCAAGCACAGTGAGTTCTGAGGCCCTGAGAGAGAAGACCACATCAGGATGAAACTAGCGCAGAAGTGCTCCAGTGACGCTGCCCTGTGACGTCACTTCACTGACTTAGCTGAGTTTTGTCATCTTGGAGATGCTGAAAGTTCCCTGAGATCTTGTGCAGACTGCTTATTGCCTCATCTGCCACCTTCTCCTCTCTAGGATGTGATGCCGGTAGATCTACCTTGTTGATTAAGGTGTGTAAAGACCTTAAGGTGTGTATAGTCCCGAATAGCATGGCCACCAAAAGATAATAAGGTATTTAATTCTTGAAAAAGATGAGTCTAACAACTTAATAATTAGCCATACTTCCATGTCCATAAGACCTCAAATCCCCTACATTCTATTATCCAGTTTCAGTGAAGCAGAGACAAAGGACACATTTCTCATAATATCTCTATGTGTTATTGTTATTGCTTCACTGACTTAAATCTGCTTATGTTATGTGATGATTAAACTATATAGTAGGTTTCTAATATACTTGACATTACTAAAATAATATGTAAATGTCATAACATTAGCAGCTATCTTTATATTTTAATGAACCTGCTGTGTCTAATCCCCAGATATTGGTGAAGTTATTAAAATTTTCCAGGCTTCAATTTCCTGAGATGTAAAAAGGATAATTTTTGTTTATCCTTTTAAAAAAATTTAGAATAAAATCCCTTTGTTCTAATAAATCTGGGCATTCTAAGTTAATATTTTAATATTTTTCATTCAACAGTATGTACCACACATCAGGCACTTTTCCCAGTGCTGAGTCTATAGCATCAAATAAAGTAAACAAAAACATTTGCCTTCATGGATCTTACATTACAGAAAAGAAAACAGACAAAATAAAGTGGCATAATATATAATATGTGAAACAGTCAAAAGGATCAAGCAAAAGAAAAGAAGGAAGGAAGAAAGGAAAGAAGGGAAAAAAGGGAAGGGGAAAAAAGAAGAGAGAGGAGAAAGAAGGGAAGGAAGGAAGAAGGGAAGAAAGGAAGATAGAGAAAGAAAGAAAAAAATAAAGTGAAATAATACAATAATAAGCAGTATATCAGTATCAATCAACTATGCCACAATGACAATGAATAACAAGCCATCCAAAAATATTTGGTGGCACGCAATAGTATGCATTTAATATTATTATACACCACTGGCGCTCACTGATCCAGGCTGACCTTAAATAGGTAGATCTGTTTAAAACTGTGAGAGGGGCTCCATGCTATAGCTACATTAACATTTAGAACAAGGCTACAGAAACATTAACTATAGAAAGGAAGTCACCTATTTCAGTTTCCTGAGGCTGTCATAAGGAAGTGTCGCAAACAGGGTGGCTTAATACAACCAAAGCTTCCTATCTCACAATTCTGGAGATATCCAAAATCAAGATGTTAGACTCTGCTTCCTCTGAAGTCTATAGAGAACAATCTGTCCCATGCCTCTCTCCTGTTTTCTGATAGTGGTTTGCTGGCGATTCATGGTATTCTCTGCCTCAAGTCATTACGGAGCCCTCCCCTCTGTCTTTTTGTCTGTCTGTGTTCCAGTTTCCTCTTTTTTAAGAGGACACAGTCATATTACATTTGGAATGTATTATTCCAGTGTGAACTCATTTTAACTTGCCTAGTTCCATCTTGAATGACTCTATTTACAAATAAGGTCAAATGCTGAGGTCCTGAGGATTAGGACTTCAACATATCAGTCTTGGGGTCATAATCCAATATATACCACCTCTTGTGGATGTCAGACGCACAAGAGAACAAGTACAATAACACAGGCACATCTCAGTCATTTGCTCATGTCCCCTCCAAGCAAGTCAGTCAAGTGAGGAAATGCACCCCTCTTCTTCTGGGAAGGCTTTTAGAGGCAATGTATGCTGAATAACGTAAGAGAAGTTAGAAGCAGATGCCTGTGGGTGAAATTTCAGCTAGTGTAGTTAGAGAAGAACTTGTTGAAAATGTAGAGAAAGAGAATTGCAGGCAAAGGTAATGCCAAGTGCCAATTCTTCAGTGAGGGAAGAATCCTAGAGAATTTAAGAGTCAATACCAAGGTGAATTTAGCAAAATCTGAGTGAGCAAAGGAGCAAGAAATGGAATGCGAGGCTACAGAAGTTACAAGTGTCCACAGCATGTAGAATTCTCCAATATGGTAGCTAACTTGTCACATGTGGCAATGCAGTACTTGAAATGTAGCTATTGCAGCTAGGAACTGAAATTTTTAGTTTTTCTTATTTTCATTAATTTAAATTTAAAAATCAATATTCGATTCAAATACTGGAAAGCTTTTAAACATTATTGGGATGACATTTATATATGAATCTACTTAATTGTGTGCACAGTGTATGAAGATTAAATACAAATGGAGCATCCCCAGTAAGAGTTTAGCATCTGATTTAAGATTTACTGAACAACATATTAAAGTCTTAGAACAAAGAAACTATGCCAAATGTCAAGTTGACATTTTATACTGGCTGAACATTGAACAATACAATTTGTACATATTGAGTTGAATAAGATATATGTTTAAATTCATGTATATTTTATTTATAGTATGACTATTACAAAATTTGAAATTGAACAGGTGACTAATATTACATGTCTATTGAACACTGCTGAAATAGAGCCTTACATCATAATGAGGGCTTTGTGAAGTATGGGAAGCCACTGGAGAGATTTGAGCCAAGGAACAAAATACTGTCATGTATATTTTAAGAGAATGACCCTGGATGATATGTTGAGAATACACTAAAAAGAGTACAGAGATTGACTCAAGGTACCAGTAAGAAGATAATTGCAATAAATTAGAGAAAGAAAGTGAATCCCAAATTTACTATAATTTCAGTAATAAAATTGCTGCTTGACATAATTTCAATATACATTTATATAAATAGCAGTGAACATCCTTTTTCAGAAAAATTAATAACATATCTTATTGGAATGGATTATAGTAAACCAAAAAATGTATATATTATTAAATTGGAATTTATTTATTTCAAAATACTTCATGAACTTTTATTAAATGACTTGCTGACTTTGCATTTTTAAAAATTACATGCAGTTCTAAATGCTAGGAGAAAATTATTAATCACAGGCAAATGCTACATTCATGAACCATAAAGTAAAATTATTCTTTTTTCTAAAAGTGTATGATAAATTAAAACTGCTTAGTTTTAAAATAATACTTACATTTGTGAAAATATGCATATTTCAAATTTTCTCCATGACTCTTCAGACTTGCTTGAATAATCATCAAATATTGAATAAGAAAAATAAACATAATTTTCAATAAATTGCTTTAAAGACATTAACGAAGTAAATAGTGTTTGGATATCTTCACTTAGGGATCTTGAATTATAATTATTCAGTTCCATAACATTTTTGTGTAACACTAAAAATAGATTATTATCAGTGCTTTCCAAAGAAGCAAATGATAGAAAACACACACAAATATTACAGTATATCTAAGGAGTCAGAAATTACTTACATAGAATTTTTAGAAAGAATTATAAAGTTGCATATAGTCTAATGCCCTTATAATTAATGGTGTCACAGAGACTATCCAAATGAGCAGAGGAAACATGAAAAAAGAAAACACTTTTAAAAAAAAGTCATCACAGTATTGTAAAGTAGAACCAAAGAATTAGATAATGTTGAACCTGTATCTATGCATTATAAAAATATATACAACTAATTTGACTTACTCCATTTATTCACATAGGTTCCAATTATTCAAATTTGTAGGCTCACCCAAAGTAAAATCACCCCTTCCTGCTGTAATGTTGCTGACAGGATTGACGAATAGTTTCTGCCTGTGTGGTGGAGCTGATGGCTTAATCAGAGTGTTTCATGTCATAAATAATAATTTTCATCTCTTGGTATCTCTTAATGCTTCATATTCAACAGAATTTCAAATAACACTTGCTAGTTATTATAGCGTAATCTTGTTTGTTTAGGCATTACTTGAGATTTCTTGGGCCTGCTAAATTATCTTCTAATATTATAAGAGCAAATTATGCAGGTTCAGTTCCTGGAGCCTGCCCATACAAAAAAAAAAAAAAAGGAAAAAATTATGAGTATATTTGATCCAAAACCTTGAAAGATATCTTATATTAGGATATTTTTATTGTATTTTCTGTGATTTTTGCAGACATCATAAAATGATTACATTTGTTGTAAACACTTTCAAATCTTCAATATTGAACAATTGTGTTTTGTTTTTCCTTTTTTTCTTACCCTGATGAAATTTTCTCCTTAAGTCTGCTTTATTTTATTTTTAAAGTGCTTTAGTTACATAATAAGTAATGGATGTGTAATAATTCCAGCCCATTTTTTTTAATAAATCAGTGTCATAATTTCATTTCAATACAGGCAAATTTATTTTTAAAGTGCATTTATTTTTATTCTGTGCTATTAAGAGATGCTTCTTTTCCTATATATGGGTATTTTCTATCAGATGATTGTTTTATAGTGTCTGCTTGATTATATATACTCCTAATTGCAATTGCTATAACCAATCAATTATTTATAATAGTAATATTAGGCATAATAGTATACTATCAAGTGCTTTTTAGTTAATGCCATATTCATTCATTCAATTACGATTTATTTAACTCTTGCAGTATGCTGAATAATAGAGTCATTATGTATTTTTAGCTCTAAAAAACTGCTGTCCTAAAGAGGAGACTCATAAATTATTTAGGAGAATATGTACTATTTTATTGTTTTCATTTACAATGATACAGTGCCCCAAAACTGTTTCACATGTGATTCATTTCTAATCATAACTTGAATCTCCTTTTTTATTCCATCTCGCTCAAATTACTGTGCTGTATAATAGATACAATTTTCATAATAGTTTATAACCTGCATGATTTAAAAAAAGTTCTAATCAAATGCATTTTAAAGATATAAAATGCATGCAAACAAACAGTATTCAAGAAGAAGGAAACTGTGACCTAAGGTTACTTAATACTTCAGTTATTTGAAAATTGCAAAAATGTGACAATTTGCTACCAATTTTCACTCAAGAGACTTTATAGGAAGGCAGGGCAGTTACATAATTTCCTGCATTTCAGCCTCTCAAATGAAAGCCCTGCTCTTTAAATCTTTAGAGGATTTGTAGAATGGAACTTGGAATTCTGTGATTTAAAAGCAATAAAATCACAGGAAATATGAATGATTATCTATATTTTCAGTTGCTTACAATTGAGTTATATTTCTGCCTTTTATAAAATTTGCTTTTGCAAAAGATAGTATTTTTAAAACTTTGTTGGCATAAGCACACCTCTACTGAAGAACTTCACTGAGTATTAAAAAATAAGTGTATTTAAATTTGCAAGAGAGTTGAAGGGACCGTATTGATCTTTAATTACCATGAACTGCAGAGTGGGGATTACATTATTTCTGGATACCTCTGTTTCCCAGCTTCATTGCTTAGCTCAAAATTTAAATATATATACATACATATATATAAATTTATAAAATGATTTTTATTTGCCCTGATTTGTAAGCTCCTTGCAGTCATTTCTGATGAACAGCATCACCCGTTCATAAGACTTCACATTTTGAAACACAGAAAGGCATATGAAAATGACAGACTCCAAATTTGAATCCCAGTTTAGCCATTTACTCTTGTATGGCCTTGGGCTATTCACTCAAATGCTCTAGACCTCAATTGGCATATTTATAAAATACCAATAATAGTTCCTAATGCAATGTAATGAAAATTAACTTTGTTAATTATGTCCCATGCCTAGAATACTGACTGGCACATCGTAAGTACCAAGTATGTGTTAGCGACCATCACTATTATTATTTCCAACATTTCTGCTGTTATTATTTTTTTATTATGCAGCAGAAAACCAAGAGCATTGTTGTTATCTTTTTTTGCTTATTTACCATTATTGTGAAGCAGACAATCCATTAGGTATATAATAAGTAACATTCTAGAATGAATGACCATGCATCTTAAGATATCATACTACAAGTGTTGTATTTTTATTTTTAATTTTTTTTAAGTTATCAGAGTTTGATATTCCTGAGAAGTTTAAGAAATGAACCAAATATTTTATTTTACTATATCTAAAATTAATGATCTAGATATAAAATTAAACACTAGAGAAAAATTTAAAAATCACTTATAATTGATAAAGATTTATTTTCCAATTTTAATGGTAATCGCTAAATTTAAAGTTGTCTGACATCAACGAGCTATAAATTATATAGAATTCAGAATGTGCTACTATTAAATCAGATACTGAAAAAAACACTGTTATTTTTAAACAGTTTTAACACTGCTGTATATATATGATCAATCACTCCTTCCCTTTTTGATAACTCAAACATTTTTATGAAAGATTTGTTTAAGGTTGTTTCCTAAACTTTCATGTGAAATTGTGCATAGTAATAATAGTCTTTAATATACTGTAGTTTTTTAAATGGAAATGGTTATTATATAAAACTACCATAAAGGAAAATTAACCATAAAGAGTAAAATGTTTTTATTAATATTTGTATGTTTAATTTGGGAAAGGAAAGATATTAGGACAAAAAAATAATGTAGAGAGAGGAATAATTCTCCTAAATTAATGATCAGCAATAATTATGCCATTAATAAGAGTCAAATTAGAGTTAAATCTAGTGTCATATATAGATATACTTTTATATAAATGACTTTTAAGATTCCAGAGTCATGAAGTATGCTGAGATTTATGCATAACTTGGCTATTCAAACTTAATACAGAAAATGCACACCTAGTGTTATAGCTAATTAGCAGTAAGCACAAATTTAATTTAGTTCTCCATGTAGCCTTTAGAATTCCCATGGCACGTGGGCTGAATCCAGTAAATTGCCATAGCTGATTCTGCATATGACTGAAAATCCACTAGAACTGGATCTATGAAATCAATTAATGAAATCATTAATTGAATTATCCTCTAAATGTGCCAAAGGATATATTATTTTTTGCTCCCTTGGTAGTTCTCTTCAGTATAAATCAAATGAGAAAATTCAAAGTACTGAGAAAAGGAGTCAAGGCATTTTGGATATAAAATAACAGCATGCAGCTAATTCTTAACTAATTTAGGAGTCTGGTTTCTTAAAAAAATAGGCAATAAGAATCTATGAAAGACAGCAGATTGCAGGAGAGGTAACACTGGATCAGAGTACAAAGTTCTGTGACTTTAGAAAATAAGACAAATATGAGCATATTTTACCTCTTCTGTAAATGGATTGATAATATGGAATACATATATGTTCTGGTTTGCTAGCTGCCGGAATGCAATATACCAAAAATGGAATGGCTTTTAACAAGGGGAATTTAATGAGTTGCTAGTTTACAGTTCTAAGGCCGAGAAAATGTCCCAATTAAAACAAGTCTAAAGAAATGTCCAATCAAAGGCATCCAGGGAAAGATACCTTGGTTCAAGAAAGCCGATGAAGTTCAGGGTTTCTCTCTCAAATGCAAAGGTACTTGGCGAACACAGTCAGGGCTTCTCTCTCAGCTGGAAGGGCACATGGCGAACACGGCGTCATCTGCTAGCATCTTCTCTTGGCTTCCTGTTTCGTGAAGCTCCCCGGGAGGCATTTTCCTTCTTCATCTCCAAAGGTCGCTGGCTGGTGGACTCTGCTTCTCATGGCTATGTCATTCTGCTCTCTCCAAATCTCTGAATCACTTTTATTCTCCAAAATGTTTCCTCTTTTATAGGACTTCAAAAACTAATCAAGACCCACTCAAATGGGTGGAGACATGTCATCCCTTAATCCAGTTTAACAACCATTCTTGACTAAATCACATCCAGGGAGATGATCTCATTACAATTTCAAACATACAGTATTGAATTGAGA